>JARHVA010001750.1:1332500-1340000 GCA_037957365.1 Torreya grandis | reverse complement strand
ATAATGCATTGATAGATTCAGGAGCTAATACTATAGTAATGCCTAAGCAAATAATTGATGCTTTAAAAATAAAGTATGAACCACTTACAAAAGGAGTTATGCAGCTAGATGGCAAAATAGTACAAACAATAGGGAGAATTAAACAACTCCCATTGCAATTATATACTTTTCCCAATATAAATGTGAATCAAGATGTAGTAGTCATAGATATACCTCCTATTTTTGGTTTATGTTTATCCAGAGACTTTATAGCCAAAATAGGAGGATATATGTCCCTTGATTGGTCTCACCTCATCCTAAGAACCAAATATGGTTCAAAAATGAAAATTCTATCTGAACCACTATCACAAGATCATCATCAGAAGATTGGAGAGAATTTTCTGTGAGATACTATTGTCAAGAGTTTTTAGACTTTTAGAGCTGTGATCAAGAATATCATTTGCCTTTGTTCTATTTTCTTGAGTTGGAAAGTTTATGTAACTGTGCATGTTTCTATGCCTTTTATGTGACTGGAGAATTAATAAGAAGACTAAGTTATGTGCCTTTGTTGATAATTTTTGTGTCATTTCAAAATTAGTCTAAGCTATGAGCCTCTATTTTTATTGTTTCTATCTTTTCCATTGATCATGCCTTGTTCACTCTTTAATGTAATTGAATCTTACATATAGTTTCACTTGGCTTAAAATTAAGGGTTGAATTACATTCAAGCGCATCACCATAGTTAGATTTTCTTTCTTTGCATTTGTGTTTCTATTTAAATTCCTATCCCTTTCCTCACAACACTCGAGATAAAGAAGAGACCAGCTTCTTAAAAATCTAGAGGTCGTTTCAAGTCGCAAGTCCCACATTCTTGAAACTTCCCATTGTTGGTGTTAGAAACAAGTGCAATTTTAATCATCAATAGTATATACATATTTTACTATATAAATTGACTATACAATTATGCATACCTTGGTATAGAGGCAATTATACATACCTTGGTAGAGTGATATTCATATTATACAATTATACATGTTATATGTAGTATGCAGTTTTATAACTTTTCTTCACTTATATTACATCACCCTATATTATATATATGTCACCTTATTATGAAATCACCCCATTTATGATAGCTTTTCAAGATTATATGTATATATGAATCATCCTATATCTATTAAGTCTTAAATTACTGCAGTTCATTCTTATCATTATTTTTAAATATTGAATATACATACACTCTGTATATATATTTTTCTATTAGAAAAGACAAGTATTGACACATAGATTTTATATATATGATTTATTAGTTTTGGGTATCAAACATATACAGTCCTTATGTAGTGTTTTAAATTAAATATACATAGAAATTTTATTGATTCCATAGAGATAATCATTACCTACCAGGTAAAAACTCAAAATCTATAAATGACATAATCCAAAATATCTCCTCTCCAAGTCACTCTTCTCTTATACTTCACGTGTTGCACCATTCCTTCTCCAATCATGTTATTTCATCTCTCCAAATCATCCTCCTTTCTTCCCTTCTTCCCTTCTCTTCTTATCATATCCAATTATGTCCCTTTTAGTTTTTTCTTTGCATGAATAAGGTGCTTTCTTTAAAGCTACCTTCTTTTAATTTTTATTTTATTCCAAGATTTTTTTCTTTTTATATTTTTATTTTCTTTTTCCTAAATATATTTTTATAAAAACTCCCAAGTCGTCAACTTCTCCTAATTCACCCAAGCTAGAAAATCTTTGATTTATTTGTTTTATGAAGATTTCCCCCCTTTTTAGAAAGACTTTTATTTCTTAATTATAAAACAATTACTTTATTTATATTTTTCAAATAACTTAGTAATAATATGTATTAATATAAATAAATATTCATAATGAATTGACCAATATAAATTCAACAATATTCTTTTAAATCAAAATTATAAATAACACTTTATTATTCAAATCTGAATTATAACAACGTATTCATTTTTATCAATAAGCTATCTAGGTTATCTATGTCTTTTTTGTCATTTGTTATGTCACATAATGATATAATTGATATCATAAAGATGACTAACTAATGTAATCAACCATTACTAAGATAAGATGGTTAGTCTACATATAATAGTACCAACATAATTCACACAAATTTACATTTTTAAAACATTAATAATCATGAATACAATGACACATCATAAACGCATAGTAATATTAACAACACAATCGCATGAAATTAATTCACTTAAGAATAAATATGAACTAACACATACATATGCAATTATCTAAATGCATATAACTTAAAGAATGTACTAATGATAACAATTCAAATAATGCATATAACATGTACTATCTAACTTGGTGTGTGTAGGGGTTCTAGTCATTCTTGTTTCATCCTCCAACACCTATATCTATGTCACCCTATTCAATGATGCTCTCCCTCCATAATTATCTGAAGGATGAATCTCTCTTGCATCCAACTCACAACAAAAAGATAATTAGTCCATAACATCTTGACATATATATCATAAAATATTGTTGAAACAATAAATCAACATGATTACAATGTAAAAGATATACAATACATCTAAACGCATAGTAATGAAATCATGAAACCAAAGCAACATAAAACTATCCCATAAAAACATACAACTTATAGCTTAGTTAATAATAATCAAATCAAATCACCAACTATAAATATCCATGGATAATCAATTAAGTTTTCTTAGTGAGGAATCAAGATGTGACATCTTTCCTCCCTAAAGTTGGTCATCATCCTAATGACAATTATTCAAACATAAGTTATGAATTAAAAATATTATTCAACATAAAAATAACATAGTATGAAGTATCAAATCAAGAAACTAAATACGGAAATCAGTTTTAGAACTCATCATAGTCCTCTTAAGTAGCATTATCCTTAGATTATTGGTCCTATAAGACCTTACACTATGACATATACCTTTTACACAAACAAAGTTTTCAAGTGTCAATTAGTATGATTGGTTTTACCATGACCACCCTAGGATCCACAACCTTCAAAGCATTCCAATCCAACACATGTGAAGGATCATCTATATATTTTTTAAGATAAGAAACATAGAATACATTATGTAATAGAGCTAAGGATGGTGGACATTCAAGCCTACACACTATAATATTAACCACTTATAATACCTTGAAGGGTCTAATATATCTCAATGAAATTTTCACCGACTCTCTAAATTTAATTGAGCTCTTCTATGGCTTAACATGTAAGAACACTTTATCACCCACTAAAAACTACCTATTTGTTCTCTTTAGATTAGCATAAATCTTCTACCTATAATTAGCCTAATACAATACCGAATTGATTAATCTAACTTGATATTCCATTTATAAAATCATCTCAGTTCCAAAGACTACCATGTCTTCCAACCTATCCCAATTGATTTTTATCCTACACCTTCTTCCTTACAATGCTTCAAATGGTGCCATCTTCAAAGCTGACTAGTATGAGTTATTATAATCAAACTCAACCAATAGAATATAATATATCAAATTGTATCATTTATCTATGCAATACATATGAAGAAGATCCTCTAACACCTGATTAACTCACTTAGTCTGACCATCAGTCTTTATGTGATATGCAGTTTTGAAGTTTAGTTGTGTACCCAAAGCTAAATTCATAGTTACCTAAAATGTAGAAGTCATCTTTTGATAATTATATAAAACTATATTCTCTATAAATCCATGTAACTAATATACTTCCTTTATGAACCTCTTCATAAGAGTGGGTGCATCATCTATCAAATTATCTAGTATAAAAGCAACTACCTTTGTTAGTTTATCAACTAAAACTAAGATCATGTCATGCCTATTTCATGACAATGGTAAACAATTTACAAAGTCCATAATAATCACCTAACACTTCCACTCTAGTGTATCATGTGGATATAACAATCTAACCAAATTCACATGTTCAAATTTCACTTGTTGATATTCCAAACAACATGACACAAATTCCACTATATCTTTCTTGATTCCCTTCCAAAAATAAAGTGGTCTAAGCTCTACCATGAGCTTGGTTACTCTTATATGTCTTGAATATGGGGCATTATGTAGTTACTTTAGTATTATTATCCATATATTTTATTGATCTAGTACATATATCCTTCTATTATATCATAAAAGACCATAATTCTCTAATCTGAATCCTTTATACCTAGGATTTTGAGCATTCTTAGATAATGTTTTCTTGAATTGATCATATAATTCATATCCTGGTAATAATTTGATCACTTGATCCCTAAAAGTACTCCTGATAGCCATGATTGATATGTACCTTCTATGACTTGAGGCATCAACTACTCTAGTTTCCTTACCCTTTATATAATTTATATCAAAGTCATAGTCAATCAAGAACTCTAGCCAACATCTTTGATGAGCATTTAAATTTAGTTGGGTGAATATGTACTTGAGTCCCAAGTTATCCATCTTGATCTCAAATGGTTTTCCAAACAAATAATGCCTCTAAACTTCTAAATCATGCACAATTTTTATAAGTTCTAGATCATGAGGGGCATAGTTCACCTCATAAGGCTTCAGCTTCCTTGATTCATAAGCTACCACTGCACTATCCAACATAAGAACTCCTCTTATTCTAACTCTATATGAATCTATGATCACTAAAAATTAACCACTAGGGTTAGGAAATCTTAACATTGGTATTAAATTACTCCTCTTTTTCAATTCCTAAAAAGCTACTTCACACTTATCTGACCAAATAAAACTTTGGTTTTTATATTGTAAATAAGTAATCAGTTAGCTATCTTAGATAAATTTAGAATAAACTTCTTACAATACCCCATTAACCCTATGAAACATTTTACCTTGTGGAAATTCTTTGGTGTTAGACACTCCATAATGGCTCTTATCTTTATTGGATCTAATGAAATACCATCTACAAAGATAATATGATCTAGATATTGTATTCTCTCCTAAAAAATTGTGCACTTAAATAAATTACCATACAACTTGTGCTTTCACAACCATTGCAAAACTAGTTATAGATGTTGAAGATGCTCCTCTTCATTCTTAGAGTATATAAGAATGTCATCAAGAAATACCAAAACAAAGTGATCTAGATAATATCTTAACACACTGTTCATGAGATTCATGAATGTTATTAGAGCATTTGTTAACCCAAATGGTAACACTATGAAATCATAGTGCCCATAACAAGTTATAAACACTATTTTAGGAATATCCTCATCCCTTTTCCTCAGATGATGGTATCCTGCTATAAGACCAATCTTAGAAAATATCATTGCTCCCCACATTTGATCAAAAATATCATCTATACAAGGTAGCAGATTCCTATTTTTTTTAGTTTCCTTATTCAACATTCTATAATATATGAAAATTTGAAGATTACCATCTTTATTCTTAAGAAATACAACTAGTGTACCCCATGGTGAAACACTTGTCTTGATCAACCCCTTCGACAATAATTCCTAGATTTGATCCTTCAATTCAATCAACTTAATGGTTGTCATCTTGTATGATGCCTTAGACTATGGTTCCAATCCATGTATGATATTTATAGAGAAATAAAACTCTCACTTAGGAGGCAATATTGATAATTCCTCTAGAAACACATCATGAAAATTTCTAAGGAATGGATAATCTTCGAGAGATGGTTCCTTATATTCTTCCATTTTATTTATGTTGATAATAAATGTTTGGTAACCTTTTCTTTGAGTCTTCTTGAGTTGTATTGAAGAAATCTATCTAAACCTCAACTCTCTTTTCTCACCTTAAATTTGTGTCTAATTTCCAAAATCATCCAGACACAACCTTCTTCAGGTAGTAGTCAACCTTGGATTTATGATTCATAAGCTAGTTGACTCCTAGGATCACATCATATGACCCTAATGGTGCTACATAAATATCTAGTATTGTTGTGAATTCAGGTAACCTAATCTTGAATTTGACTAAACACTTATCAAATTTAACTTTTGAATCATTCCCATATTGTACCAACCATGCATTTTCCATTACTCCAATTATTCTAGATAATTATTAAAAAATTTAGGATCTATAAGATATTATGTAGCCCCTATATCTATCAAAATGGAAATTAGATGTTCAAACAAAATACCTGGTAGTTCTGTGGGTGAAGTTTGGAATTTGACTTTTTGATTATCATCTTTTACATGAATACACTACTAGAAATTTCCATACTGAGTAAAACCTTTGTTCTTTGACTTATCTTGGGTAAAGTCAAGAACATAATGGTCACCTCAACAATTGAAGTAACCTCTAGATGGTCATTTCCTATCAGACTATTGGTTTCCCTTGAAATCAAATTTAAAATTATTATTTGGTTTCTTGTTACCTGAACCATTATTGAATCTAGCATTCTAATTTTTTAATTGACTCTTAGAGTCTCCACTCCTATTTTTCTAGTTCTTCTTTTTGAAAGTTGATTTAAAACTTCCAAACATTTTCTTAAACTTGTCTCTGGCTTATGTAAGAGACTTAAACTTTTATTCCTACTTGATTATCTTCTTAAATACCTAGTACATGGTAGATGTGAAACTCCACCTATCCACCAATTTGGGGATTTAATCCCATGATAGACTTCCTAATTTTGAACCTCTCATCTATCTAGTATTGAGGTACATACTTCAAAAGTTTGGTGAACTATTCCTAGTACTCATTCATCAATAGGTCTCCCTATTTTAGATTTATAAATTTTTAAGATTTTAGTTAAAGTATAATTATGGAAGCCACCATTATTTGAACAATGTCACAAACTGCCCCCATCTAGTGGTGGTCAATTTAAGATTCATTTGCAACTTATTATTGACCCACCACATAGTTATTTCACTAGCCAACTGGTAATCTCCCCAAACTACTTTAGTGACCTCAAAGTAGTTTTTAATCTCAAAATACTTTTCCATCTCATTTAACCATATTTCCTCTCCATCACCTAGAATAGTTCCATCTAACTTAGGTGGATTCACCTTTTTCATATCTCTAGCCAACTCCATAGCTACTTGTGCTCCCATATCCTAAGGATTTTATTACTCATTAGGATTCTCTTTAGGTACATCTCAATTTTCTTCCTCTTCTTGGCCATGAACTTCCTACTCCAAGGCTAAAATTTGATACCTAGTTTCATTTATGGTTGTGAGAATCTGATCCAAATTTGTTGCTTGCTCGGTAGTAAATTCGTTAGTATCAAATAAATGGTTACTATCATTGACATTTGAATGACCCTCACTGAATACTCTATATTTCACCATTATCCTTTCTAGTAAATAGAAGGATGTCAAAATGTTAGTGGACTCATTAATTCCTAGAGTTTGAGTCATAGATCTAATACCACATGTAACATCCCCACTAAGATCTACTTAGAAATACATGATTTTTTTAATTTAAACAATATATTATTTCATTATACTTTACCACAAGAATATAATTAGTGGTCTAAATAAAAAATTCTAAGTATACCAACTATAAACTAAGCATGTA
>JARHVA010001750.1:1102500-1327500 GCA_037957365.1 Torreya grandis | reverse complement strand
GTATGAGGCAAGGCATAAACTCAAGGGAGGAAGGCATATGTGTTTTACCTTATTTTGATTATGTGAAACTAAACAAATTAAAACTTTTAATATTATTCAAACTATATAAATTATATCAATAATAAATGAATCTAAAGGTAAAAGGTATAATATGACTTGAACAATTGTACTTTATATAAATATAAATAAACTAATGGATTAATATACTTAGTATGTTTATATTTTGTGTAAGACTAATAAAATGCATAGATGGAAAAGGATGAAAATTGGATCAAGGGTTGTTCATATAATAAATTAAGTATATGGATGAACCTCTAAAAAATTATTAGTATCTAGATGTTGTATGCATAGGTTAGGATGATATATAATAATCATTTTTCTCTCAATGGACTTAGACTAGAATAGGGTCATAAAAATAGATCTTTTATATACTTAGATTTTGGGTATGGAGATATAATAACCATAAACATATTATAGGGTAATCTACACTCACATTTCAATAGGAAAGGGTTCCAAATCCTAAGCTTATGACATGGGGTATAACTCTCACTAGAGCTCAATGTAGATAAGTGATTGTAATAATGATAAAAAAAAAATGGGTGTTGATGATCATGAAATTGGTGCACTTTGAACCCCTAAACACCTATCTTTGAGCCTCCCGTTTCTAAAAATATTTATCCATGATTAATATATTTTCCTACTAAAATCAACTAAGAAACATTATGCATATATTATCTATGTTTATATGGTTAAAATAGTTTTGTTTTTGGATTAATATGTATTATGATTGTCTTTACTATGTTGGTTTATTTATAATTTATGTGTTCAATAAATGTGAGTAAATAGCACTAGCACATATAAATTATGATTAATTATAACTTGTAATAATCTAGGTAGTGACAACCTATAGCAACTATGTAGTGTTATGGGTAATGGTATCCTATAGCAACTAAGCAATGAGCTTATAGCTACTTGGAGACTACCACATTAAACCTATATAAATTACCAAGAACCTATCTTGATCTGTAGTATTTATAACAATATCATGATGTTGTTACCCATGATTTAATAAGTTGGATAATAGATCTTGCATGTTAAAATATGAAGTCTATGATTGAAGGAAGCTAGCAATGGATATTCGTCATTGGACCAAACTTATATTATTATTATCTCTCAAACAGAACTTCCCATGTTATGTTTTCTTGTATTCATAATTGGTAGTGTTCTCCTAGATTATAATTATTCCTAATTATGTTTTATATTCTTAGCATTTCTTTTTAGTAAAAAATATATGCCCATCTTTTTATATAATTTAACATGAACTTATACCATGAATAATTGAGTAATAGGAAATTTAAGTGTGACTAGTAGAATTATTATCATCAGTCATCTTTGTAACCACTATTGTATAAATATTTAATTATTATAGGATTATAAATGCAAGTTTGTTCCTATCTTCAATTTATATAATTCAATAGGTGAGTAAGTGTTGCACATATAATGATGACATCTTATCAAAGCTAAACACCCCCTAGGTTGATAATTAATGAATTTGATTATTTTATAAAATAAGTGGTTTCCCCATCTTATAGAGTGGGTTGTACATTTAGAGATTGGTTTATGTCAATTTAATTGGTGGTTAAAATTATTCTCATAATTTTGGCATTGTTTTTTAGGAAGGTATCACAACACGTTTATCTCCAAGATTGATAAATTCTTTTGATTTATAAATTTTTACCATTTTTTAGAATTATTTACTACTTTACTAGTTACATTTCTTACTTGATACATATAAGTTTTAAATTTATTTAAAATAGTGAAAAATCAAAAAACACATATTGTATTAACCCTATGTCGGGTAGGGTAGGTAAAAACACAAAAATAAGTTGGTTAATATGCATGTAGTGAGAATGAAACTACCTAGGTAGATTATTGTCTAAGCATTTTACTTTTTCTATAGGAATAGAGTTACAACCTTTAGCAATTGAATAGCATGAGAAAATGCCTAAAGACAATCTTTAGTGGTCGTTGGAAGAGCTAGGGATGGAATAGTTATTACTTGGAATGGTATCATAAGTTGAGATTTAGGAAGAAGATTCATCCCCTTGATAAGGACCCTTCTACACATTTTTTTAGTATTTATACTTGGTCACCTCATACTCAATAATCTAGCATTCAAATCCCTCTACCATTGCCAAACTTCTTGCCAAGAGAGCATTTAAAACCCTTTTAACTCCTAATACAAACATCAAACGTATAGAATATGTTGAATTAGAAAATATTTTTATTTGAAAACTAGTATAATCCTTAAAAACTTCCACTTATTCACCCCCATATAGGAGACACTCTTTTCCCCTAGAAAATCCCAAAATTTCCATTTATTGCGCACTAGGGATTACATAGATTGACAAAAAATTCAAAGAGTCGGGGACAAAATCTTATAGTATATGCATAGTAAGGAAATTCATGGAGGACCATCAAGAAAATCAAACTAAAAATTATTTTAAGACCTTTGAAACTTCTCATCCACACCCTTGGGGAAACGCACCTATGAATAATATCCCTCATTATACCCTTCTTACTTTCAGGGGAAAGGCAAGTGAGGATCCAAATACATTCATCTAATTTTGATGTCTTATATCACATCTATGATTATAATCAAGATGCCCAAAATATAATTTTTTTATGGAAATACTCAAGGATGTATCCCTTAGATATGTTATGGGACTAGGGAAGGATGCAATCTCTACTTGGGAGGAAGTGAAGGATAATTTTCTTTCCAACTATCAAGAATATTTTTGATGAAGGAACTATATGAGGGATGACATCTTTAATATGGCATAAAAAGGAGAATAAATCACTAGAAGACTACATGGAATGGTTTATGTTTAGCCTAAAAAAATCTAAGTAGACTATAATGGACAAATAATTTATCAAATTAATATTCTTAAAATGAATTAGATAATATTTTTTGGAGGCATTAAAATTGATGAGTGGAGGAGATGTCTCAAAATTATCTCTTATTAAAATAACACTTATATATAAGAGTTACTCAAGTTTAAAAATGAACAAAGGTTGAAGTAATAAGATACTTCCTTAATTAGTTACAGATGGACTCTTAAAAAATGAGGTGAGTAATTTGATGTAGGATATAAATCAAAATATCATTAGTCATATGGCTACTCATCTAGATACATTTCACACAAGTAAAAATAAAGAAGAGACAAAATTACGCCTTGAATGTTTATTATCTAAACTATTAGTAGAAGAAAGGAGATTGTAAATGTCAATTTATTAGAGTGAAAGTGTCATCATAATAGAGGAGGATCTTGAGATAGTATAATTACATACAATTGGTGGAGAAAGAGATCAAACTTTCTATGTATCAAAATTAATACATTGGCCACCTAGGCATAATAATCAAGGTATGCCACCAAAATTTGTATTTTCAAATTCTCATATTTTAGTTATTTTAATTATGTACCAAGTTATTAGACAAACATACAACCCCAAAACTAGAATTGGTCACAAGTAAATTTCCTATCCCAAGTAATTGGCATCCACCCCAAACTCAAACTTTTACACTTTAAAATTGGTAAACATAACCCTTAAAACACTATCTTTGGTAAAATCAAAACTAAAATCAGTAATGGTCTCATCCCTCAAACCTATGGCATCATCCATGGAGGAGTAACCAGCCCTAGTTCAACTAGAATATTGGATTCTCTGACCACAACAATTATATTAAAAATAGAAACTATCTTTGATGCCAAATACACAACTATCTCCTATACAGCCACAAATTATATCCCAAATTATATTAAATCTTTTCAATAAGTTAGTTCACTAACATAAACCACCAAAATGCAATATACAACTTGTATTGTGGATATCAATGAAATCTACCTTCATTCAAGATGTATTCTTCCACAACCCACCCCACTTGTGATCACCTAACCTCCTGAGAAGATACCAGACACACAAACAAATCTAAAACCACTCAAACCCATAACTACTATTGAACTGAGTTCTAATACAATACCATAAGGGCCTATAAAGCCTCCTTTCCTTGAAAGGTTTAACATTAATCATCCTAATCCAAAACCTAAATTTGATTTCTTAGGACAATTAAATAATGTGTATCAAGATCCAACTATTACAGGCCATAAAATATGTTCCCATCTACACCAAATTTTTTCATGAACTATTCTTAAAGAAACTTGGTCATAAAAATAAGGATCCCAAGATTTTCCAAGTAGTTGGACAACTTTTGGACATCTTGCTAGGAAATGTGGTTCCACCTAAGTATTCTGATCCTAGAAAATTTGTAGTTAATATCATCATCCATGATAATATGATACCTAATACATTGATTTATTTAGGATCAACCATCAATGTCATGACTATGTAAAACATCCATAAACTTGGACTAAAACAACTTCACCCAATACTTATAGTTCTAAAAATGGATAATAGATCCACAGTCAAACCAAAAGGAATGATTGAAGATATGTTCATCACCATGGATTTATGGGAATATCCAACTAATTTCATCATCCTATAACCTAAGGGTAACATATAAATATATCTACTTATCTTATGAATACCATGATAAGATACATTTAATGCTTTTATTGGATTTAGATCAATAAAAATGTTGATTTCAAATGGTAATGACACCAAGAAATTAGTGTTATACCCACTAGCCAAACCTTCCTATAAAATAGAACAACCTCCATGGGTAGAAGAGGTGGTTGAGGAACAAGTTTATTTGCATAATTTATGCACACTTGATCATATTATATCCCTAAGATATCAATAAGAAGACACAATCCTTTCTTATATCTTACAAATACCTAGAGATTTATAAATAGATAATCTCGTGTAATTTATATCATGTCCTCTCATATTCTCCATGAAGTTGGCCCCTCTAATGTTGCAAGAGATATTATAACCTTTCATTAGCTACTAGCACACCATTGAAGCTATGCTCCACTATTTGGTAATGTATAATCCATGTTGTCTCTATCCAAACAAGTGGAAATCATTCTAAGATAACCCTTCAATATCAACAAAAAGTTAGAACCTGAACAATAAAAAAATCTAGTCACCATCCTCCAAAAACACAAAACAATTTTTTTGGGGGATTATCATGATATGATATGATTTCCTATATATTTATGTACCCACCATATTTAAATTAACAAAGAGTGTAAACCCATTTTCCAACCATAATTTCAAACTAACCCTGATGTTAAAGACATAGTCAAAACTAAGTTATAGGAACTATTTAATTGAAGGTTTATCTATCCTATTTTTGATAGTCAATGGTTTTAAACCCTTGTTATTGTACCTAGAAAGGGGGTAAATGGCATATATGTTTAGACTATAAGGAATTAAATTTAGCTACAAGGAAAGATCAATTTCCTCTCCCTTTTATTGATCAAGTTATTGACATGTTAGCAAGAAATAAGTACTTATCCTTTTTTTATGGATTTAGTGGCTAAATTAATATTAGAATATCTCCTAAGGACTAAGATAGTACTACCTTTACATGTCATTTGGATACCTATGTAGATGATGTACTTCTATTTTTTTATCCAATTCTCAAGCCACCTTTTAAAGGGTTGTCTTAAACATATTTTCTAATATATCCCATGATTGCATTGAGATAATCATGGATGACTTCATACTCTATGAGCAAAAATATGTTGAAGCCCTTCAAAATATTGATAAAGTCCTCCAACATTGTCAAGACAATGAGTTATCCCGAGTCATAAAAAATGCTACATATTTATGACTAAAGGTATTGTCTTAAGACACCACATCTCAAGGAAAAATAAATCCACCCCATACCATCCTCAATCCAATGAACAGGTGGAAGTTATGAATAAGGAATTGGAGAATATCCTCACCAAAATAGTCAATGTGTATCATTAATATTTGGAGGCTCATCTTATTGAATTAGTTTTGGCATATTAAATTATATGGAAGACCATAACTAGCCTCACCCCATATGAATTAGTTTATGGAAATAAGCCTATCCTCCCCATTTAATTTGAGCACAAAACTTTGAGGACAAAATTATAACATGAATTGTATTTTTCACAAGCATAGGAGGAAAGATTAATGTAGTTTAATACTCTAGATGAACTCTAAAGAGAGGCATTACATCATAATAAATTATTACAATAGAAAAGGATAATATGGCATGACAAGTACATCAAAACAAGATAATTTTATCTAAGAAATTGGGCCCTAATTTTTTGTTACAAATATAAATACCATAATGAAAATTTGAGAACTAGATGGATTGGGCCTTATGAAATAGAGGAATTCTTCTAAAATGGAACTATCAAGATGCACACCATTGATCTCGTACACTTTCACTTGCTAGTTAATGGTCATAGGCTCAAATTATACAAGAATCCCCTTTCTATTAAGAGATTCACATGGAAGCTTATATATGGACACACCTTGTCTTCCTCTCATCCCTCTATATATCTTTCTTCTACATCAACAATAAATTCTAGTCTACCCTTTCTCTCCATTGACAAAGGGTAAGTACCTTGTTGTAGAATGTCTAGCCATACATCTAAGTATTGGATACATGATGAATAAACACTTTTACTGATAAATTTGTTAAATTGATCATTAAGGGTAAAAAATGAAGTAAAAAAATCAACAATGAAAACCTCTAGGATTTAATATTAGATGTTGGTTAGAAAACTAGTCCCTAACTGGCCAATATTTATACATAAAAAACATTAATGGGAAAATAAGCTTACTGACCATATAAGGGGAATAAAAAATAAATAAATAAATAAAAATCGCTCTTAATCATCCCTTCTTTAAACTCAAACAAATATTTTATCCCTTTCCAAATAACCTTAATTTTAATTTTTATTACTACAGGATGCAAATTTAGTTATTACAGGATAACCTATAATTATTTTAGGATGAATTATGAATATTATAAAATTAATATTATGTGATAGAGGATTATGTAATAATTATTTAATCATATGGTAATTATCATTACATGTCTCATTACTCTCCCATGATAGAAAGTACACCCAATGCCACAAGTATAAGTTGCTACTAAACATGAAGAACTTATTATAGGATGATGGTTTTAATGATTATTTATCTATGTCACCACCTTATTATAGCTCATCAAACATTATTACTTTAGTATATACATTATCAACTGGTTACATACTTCATCATGATGTAATTATCCTTCTTTCACACTTTTAACTCCAACACTCCCTCACACTATCTACACAACTTTACATAATTATCCCATTAAGTAGAGGTGATCATGTTATTTTATCTAATTTAATCCTGATTAATTATTTCAATGTAATCATAATTATGGTATCATGTCAAATTATGTGTGACATTATTACTATGGGCATAACTCATGTAAATTCACAATCTACTTTGACTACTAATTCTATCAACCTTTATATTCCATCACCCTTGTTATCCCATCTTTATTACTCTATTATTATTATCCATTCCCCTTTTTTCATACAAATATTATATTTTATCCTCAAATTAGGGTGAGTGATAATATAATGGGGGTTTCCATAAATGCATTTAAGATAGCTACATGCTTTATAGCATGTAACACAAGGTGACTTGACTTATGTAATCACAATTAACAATATTGAGGTAAATAATGGTCATTGTACAAAAAACATAAGCGACTTGTTATCCCAACATACCTACAAAAACATCCTAACTATGTTTTCCTATAAAAATGCTTAATCCACCATGGGAGGATATTGTGTCTGAGGTAAACCCATAGATATAACCCCATTATTGGAGCAATTTCATGTCACCACTATTTTTAGAGATGTAGAATGGTTATCTTACTTTGATAAATTGATTTTATATGATCAAGAGGTTTTAGAGGAGTTTTATAACACATTTGAATAAAATAAGGCTACCATGAAAGTACTATGTATAAGGGTTACTAATAATTTCCTAATCCAAGTAAGTGGGCTTCCATGAATAGGGGATCTATGGTATCAGAGAGTTAGTGCTGAAATAGAGAGAAATCTTATGGAATGAGTGTTTAACCTTCTCCAAATATGGAAAATTTCATCTCTCACTACCTTAGGTATGGGCATAAATTAACTTATTAATTATAAAATACTTTACCTGTGAGGGGAGACACTCAATGTTATATGTTACTCATTTTAAATTTATCTACCACTTGAAGAAAAACATAATGATAAATGTGCCCAATGTTTTTTTGAATATGTTAAAGATAATAGCTAAGGAATATCAAAAATATAAACCAAATTGGTTGTCCCATAACTTCCTCATTCAACTCATTTTTCAAATATGTCTAAGTAGCAAGATACCCAACTCAGCTTGGGAATAATTTTTACAAATACCATTTGAGGAAGATAGTGATGAGGAGGAGGTAGTAAAAGAAACAAGTGAAGAATTAGAAGTAGAGGAAGAGTTAAAAGTAGAAGATGAAGAAGAAACAACACAATAGGAGGATGTAACTACAATAGAAGAAGCCACCAAGACAACTCAAGAAGAAAGAACGTAATAAAAAAGGATACTATAGAAAAAATAAGTAGAATACAGACAAGAATAAAAAAGATGAAGTTAATCATCACATATTCCTTATTTGAATCATAAAATGAATATGATCCTCAAACTCATAATCCTACTAAGAATTCCATAGCTAAATATACACAAGTTTATAGGAGGAGGTCCCATAGACTAGGAGTCAATCCATCAATGAAATATATTTTAAAAAACCCATTATAATTCTATTAGTGAGGGTTCATCAAAAGATAAAAGGGAAACCAAAGAACCTAGCACTTCCACAACTAGTAACAATAGTGAAAAATACTCTAATTTCCATGATTCTAAATCTATATATTAAAATTAAATGGAACATGTAGAGAAATAATCTAAAATTAATATGGGAAGAGGAGATTAAGAGATGTAAGAACACTATGAAATCAAATAACAAGAACTCCCTATAGGCTCACAACAAACTAAATTCTAGACACTAGCGTAACTACTTAGGAAAATTGAGCTACTAGGAAAAAATTTAAGATGTTTAAATAAGGTAATATCTTGGATACATTGGTATATATGTATTCACAACTATAATACTTGGTTATACCAACTTAATCCTAGCCTGTAACATGTGTTTTAGAATAGCCAGTATCTCAAGATCATCATAACATTCTTGTCATTAATAATTTTGTTGCATATATTTATACATAAATATAAAAACCAAACCAAGCATTTATTTTCTTTGAAATGTATTTAAGGGGAGATGAATAGTTTTAAAATGTACAATTTAGTTAGTTTAAGAATTATGTTCAGTTGAGGAAAGAGAATAAATAATTGAAAAAAAAATTCTAGAAGGATTCAAAACAAATCAAGAAATGGGAATCAAAAGTGGAAGAGTCAGCTTAGTTAATAAATCAATTACTAAATTGTAAACCACTTGTCTAACTTTATTCCATATATCTTTAAGAGAAGTGGTTAAAATTCGAATTGATGAGGGTTTATTATGAACTGCCCTACATGGTAATAAATCCTCGATATTTCTTTGATATACATAAAAGTGGCACTCCTTAGATAAAAGATTAATTATGGGAATTCTATATACATAATTATGTTATCCCCCATAATGTGGAATGGAACCCCAATATTTATGTAGGAGATGTTTTACTTAAAGCTTTCTCTTCATATCTAATAAATGAGAATAAAAGGGTAAAGAGTTGTAGATTATAGATAAAAATGAAAATAATATGCTTTTATAATCATAGGGGAGGCTACTTAGCCTGAGAAAATGGTACATGAATGGGTTTCTTTGATGAAAAGGAGAGAGTTTGCTTCCTATTTTGAGAAAGAGTAAGTGGAAGCTCATAACCACTATCTCAAATTATTAACCACATTAGGGAAAGAAGCATTTGGATATTACATAAATATATGGAAAGATATTACCCATGAATTTAAGAAGAGAGAGATAATATTTATATATAATTTCAAAGCTTCTTTTGATCATCATAATTACAAGGGATCAAACTATTTGGCTATCACTTTTCATCCACCACCATTTTTGTATCTTATTCTAGAGTGGATAGGTATAGTACCAATCAATGATAAATTTGAACATAAGATATGGTATAAAATGGAGGTTCACCATGGGTTATATTTAAAATATAAGACTAAGGCATTTGAACCCTTTGAATTCATATTGTTATGTGCCCTTAAAATTCAAAAGACTATTTATCAAGGATGATAAATGCATTAAGTTTGGGGGTTTGATGAGCCATGTCATTGGTGTACTTTGAACCCCTAAAAACATATCTTTGATCCTCAAATTACTAAAACTCTTTATCCATATTTTGTATATTTTCCTACTAAAATCACTAAGAAACATGATGTATATATTATATATGTTTATATGAATGAAATAGTTGTAATTTTTTATTAATATGTATTATGGTTATCTTTGATATGTTGGTTTATTTATAATTTATATGTTCAAATAATGGGAGTAAATATTACTATCACACAATAATGATGGGTACTTATAGCACATATAAATCTAGGCAGTGATAGCCCATAGCAACTTTGTAGTCTTATGGGTAATGGAAGCCCATAAAAACTAAGTGATGAATTTTTAGATACTTAGATATTTCCACATTGAACCCATAGTATCTTCCAACATGTATTGACATATATAAATTATAATAGTATCTTGAGTTTTTTACCCATGATGGAAGATGTTGGAGAACAAATATTGCATGTCAAAATATAACATCTATGGTTGAAGGAAGATGGCAGTGGATCTTCCTCATTATACCAAACTTATGTTATTATTAGTTATCAAACATAACTTCCAATGTTTGATTTTATTTTAGACATAACTATTAGCATTATAATAGATTAGATTTATTCCTAATTCCATTTTATATTTTTAAAATTTCATGTTAGGCAATAATAGATGGCCAACTTTGTATATAATGCAATAGGGACTTAGGTCATGAATAATTGATTGATAAGAAATGTAAGTGTGAATAACATCATCATTATCATCAATTGTCTTTTTAAATATTGTTGTATCAATATTTAATTATTAAAATATTATGAATTATTCTAAAGTAAAAGCATTAAAACTTAAGACGGAGATTGGAACTCAACCTGAGAGAGGAGGGCCCCCTCAAGAGGAGTTGTAGTGAATATCCTAACTCATTATATTAGTCAATATAATTAGTGTGCAAGTATTTATTTATATCCTTTTAATTTTATATATATGTTAGTTAAGTATTATAATTAATTCATGCATTGTTTAAATAAGTTTGAATGATTGTTACTTTATTAGAGGAAGTTTCTACCATATTCAATTAATTTTATTTCCTATAAGGGTGATTTACTTCCATGTAATTTTAATTCATGTAATTTCCTTTATGAAAGTGTGTTTCTATCTAGAATTTATACCATTTAATAAGTGAATAATTATTACACATACAAATTTGACATTTTGTCAAAGCCAAAATCTCCCTGGGTTGAAAATTAATGAAGTAGTTTTTTAAATAAACCAAGTGGCTCCCCCGTCTTGTAGATCAGGTTGTATATTAAAATATTGGTTTAGTTCAGTTTAATTAGTGGTCAACATTTTAATCTTTGGGTGTATCAAGGAAATAATAAGAATACCACATGAAAGGAATTAACTAACAATGGTAACCTAATAAAAAAAGGTATGAAAACTAAACTAAAAAGAAAGTGAGTGGTGTAATAGTTAATTAATGAGCAGTCTATGCAGCCTAAGGTGATAATGGAAATCCTAATCAACCCTATATTTATACTATCTTATTTTATATAAGGAAGAGCATAATCAAGGATAAATAACACATCCATCATAGAAATGATCATAGTAATATACAATATACTAAAGAAATAAATAAAATAGAGTAGGGATAGAGATACTTACCTTTGGGTAGACCCATCAATGCCTCAATCTCCCCCTTTAACTCAAGTGGCATTTTTTAAGAGATGTTATTACATCCTATCCTACTCTTCAAATATTGTGTTAGTATTAGAGAAGGAAGTGAAACCAATGATTAATATTTTTTGATTTTGATGTTATATCTAGACATATATGCTATGTAATTGACAACTGTTCTATTTTATTTCATGGTTAGTTATGACTAGAGGACATTTTCATGTGCATATGCTTTACTATATTTTTGAGCATTAGAATCTTATGTGGATATGATTTTATTTTCATATTTGATTTGCCTTATAGTATTTCATTGATGTGTATATATTTTGAGCATTTATTTATTTTGTTGTAAGATTAGACTAACTACCATTTTTTTATCAAGGTACTTGTAGGACTATCCCACCCTCACATATTGGAATAGAGGGAGAGTATCTATAATCACCTAAAATTGGTATTTGAGTTTTAAGAGTGCTACTTGAGACTACCTATCCCTAGCTTATCCCTAAACGTATTATAGAGCCTATTATCACACTTATCCAACTTTCAGTGGGACATAGGCATCCCTAGTCATATCTAAAGTAGTCCCAAAACTTCATTTCCTAATCTTTTCCCTTCATGCCTTGTGTCTTACCAGCTGGACATTAGTTCCATAATAAGGAAACTAGATCCACATGGTGCTAGTGTCCCTAAAATGGTGATTATGTCCTTTACCCTAACTTTCCTAAAAAATATATATTTTCAAAATAAAAATCCTCCTAAGGTCAACCTAATCATATTTTCTTATCTACTCAAACAATAGAATGTAATAAATACATGGTTTATATCCTTATATCCATTAGATGGAAATTAGATTAAAAAATACCTATTTAAACATAAAACAAGTTGAGAAAAATTAAGGTTATCAATCCCTATTCTACCCTACTTATACATATTACCATCTACATTAGCCTTAATCTCATATTTTATAAATTCCTAATCTCAAGCATACTCAAGGCACTCAAAGCCACTATTATACTAGCATCACTTGCACTTGCACTAGCACTTGGGTAGGGATAACTACATCAAGATTTATCCCTCCTTGGAGTATTGGTATGTAGGAAACACTCTTCATAGTGGGGTGTTGATGATTTCCAACCTATCCTACTAACAAACATAATTTTTATCTCATACCCTACGTGTATGTAGGATTAGGGTTTAAACCATAAATCAATCATTATAAGCATAATACAAAGTTCCATAATTCATGTGCATAAGAATAGACCCCAAAAATATAGACATGGGTATACCCAAAAGTTTGGGATAGTCTTATAGAAAGGACACTAACACCAATATCAAGACACTAGAGCCACATGGCACTACTGTCCAATTGTGTAGCTACTATCCAAGAGGGGTTATAACATAGGGATCTAGTTGATGAGACTTAGACTAGCTTCCATCTTAGTTTCTAGCACTCAAATCATTTGTATCAAGTGTTTTCTAGATAAGTCTTTATTTAAACTATTTATTACTATTTTTAGAAAAGTCAAATCTAGTCAATTTTGTAAAAAATCAATAGCTATATTTTATACATATTATTTCCCTAATTTATTCTATTTAGTCCTTTAATCAAACATAGGATTTACATAAGCTAAACACTAAAAGGCTAAAATAGTATCACAGTGGAGGAGGATGTAGACATCGGCATTACAGATAGAAAGAGTGAAATTGAACCCACATACACACACTTACACTCTTTCCCATTGAAATGAATTAAATGTTGATGGTATTATATGAATGTGTTGTGTGTTTGATATTACTTGTTGTCATTATGGTTAATATTATATGGTTTACATTAGTTGTGGGTAAATTACTTATCGTATTGTGGAATAACCAATTTATAAATAGATGCTCTTATTAATTTGATTTGTTAACACTAATAATGTGTGTGTGCGCTATATGAACCTCTATGAAACATTTATGTGAATTAAACTATGATTTTTGAGTATGATTTAGATGGACTTATTTCAATGCATTTTAAACCTATAGAGTATTAGGTGTTTATTAAACCATGTCTTTGTATTTAAATCATGTAAATATAGGCTTAATTTTTACTACTTTTTGGTGGCCAAGGGAGGAATAGAGAGGAAAATTCACCTGAGAATTTAACATTAGATGAGTTTTAAAAACATAGAGAATTTATTTTTTATGTTGGTATGTAAGGTTCTAATGGAATTATTACCATGCACCATTTGATCCAAAAGATATTAGATCATTTTTTAATCATTAATAAGGATTTTTAGGGTTATTTTCTATCATTATGGGTTGACCTCACCATTTGGTGTAAAATAGAGTTGTATGGTTTGGCATCTAGATGCCATGCAAAAAAATGTTATGGAACTATGAGTTAATGACAAGAGGAAGGAACATGCATTTATGAATTTGATATTATAATGGAGAACCTATAGAGTTTTAGGAGAAACTCTAGGACATGAAAAATTTGGATGAGAAATTAGAATATATACACTAAAATTCCTTATTATAGGCCCTTATCTATGATAGCATTGGTGATAAGAATGTCAACAATAAATATAAATGTACACATCTTGAATATGAAAACATAAAGTGTTCTTAAGTGAAAGATGGATGTTTTAAATTTTATTGTATATTTATGTGAAATTTTTTATTGTATGCTGTAAATTTGTTATAAATATGTATTTAAACTAGTTTATAAAGTTATACCATCATATAATTTCTTATGATAATGGATGGTTGGCATAGGAATTTGATGCCTTGTAATGCATATACCTATCATCTAGTATCATTATATTATTTCAGATTCATTAGCATAGAATATATATATATGTGTGTGTGGAAATAACTCAGATCCATGAGTGAACTAAAATATATAATGAAAAAATTTGACCAAAGTAATGTTATAGCCAAGACATTGTGACTCCACTGTACTTTCTAGTTTATATGTGTATGTGTGATATCATATTAGATGGAGGATTTTTTTCCATGGTCTATCTTATTGATGCATGTATTAGTGATTATATTACATAAGTTCAAGTTTAATTCTTAATATTCACACTAATTTGATCTACCCCTCTATGAAGGTAAGGGCCACTCCCAGTGGTGAGGTGTGTGGGAGACCAATGGTCTATGGTTGGATGAAAAGTTCCCTAATGATTCTCTCCCACTCTTTAGTTAGTCAACCATTATAGAACATACTCATAGTTATTATGTTTATTTTTGAGATATCTTATGAGACTCAAATTTACTATTTTACTTATAATCATATGTTATTATGATATTTAGGGATAAAATGTAACAATTGTACATTTAGTATTATTGTTAAATACAACAGTAGTTGTATACTTATATGTAATTTTAAATGTTGAAAATAGTAGAGGATATAAATATATGATTATCTATAAGAATGAATAATTCAATTTACTAATGTACTATTCACTCTACATATGCATTAGTGGGTTAGTTTTATTATCTACACATATTGTTCTAGATGTTTTTAGCTATAAAATAATAAATCATTATGTTAACTAATGAAAATTATTATGATTAAAGTATGTTTTTTTTCAAAAAAAATAATGTATATTTAACCCATTGGGGTTGTAATATGTGGTATTAGAGAAAAGGTTCAAATGCTAAAACATAATGAGTCCAATAACATTAAATTATTTTTATATTTTTTTAAGGAGAATGGTAAAAGGTGGATAAAATGTTGAGGGGACCTCTAATGACAATCCTCAAGCTAATCCTAATTATCTAGAAACTAAACAAGCTATAAAACATGATTAGATATTTGTTGTTATGAATTAGATAAGAAATAGATTAGTATCCATAGAGTAGGAATTTCATGGGTAGGGTGATAATAATGAACATGAATCCCCTGAAGAACAACCAAACAGTCTAGAATATCCCTAGGATTAGGGGCATGTTGAGGAACGTCTAGTAACAAGAGCTCAAGTAGCTTCATAACTTACATAAGATATGAATAAAGTGCATCCAATAAAGTTAGATGGTATATTAATGAGTGATGGAAATGCAAATTGGATTATATGGATGGAAAAATATTTTGAGATTAAAAATTATTTTGAGGTAATAAAAAGCTATTTGGGAAGATCACCAACTAGATGGTGAAGAAACAACTTGGTAGGCCAATATAAAGATAGAGATGGGTCTTAACTCCACCACCACCACTTGGTAATAGTCTATAACCTTGTTTAGAGCATGGTGGATACCCCAATTGTAATTTTATAAGAAGTTAATAGATTTCCAAAATATGAAAAAAAGAGATTTGTTAGTAAATGAATACTAAGAATAAGTCACAAATATATTGAAGTATATATTTTAGTACCAAAAAAATGGACATTTTTAGATCGAGAAATTCATCATGGGTTTAAAACCTCAAATTAGATGTGAATTTTATGTTCATGGGCCATCCACTATGGACTAGGTCTTTGAGAAAGTAGTTTATTAGGAATCTAAGTTCAAATCACTTGTTGAGGTGAGATAAAAATTAAAAACCTAATTTTTGAAGCTCAAAAACAATTTTCAATATAACTACATATAAATGGAATGGTAATTCCAAGAACATATTCAATAGTTAGAATTTGAGTTTCAATAATGCTTTAGGGAATATGAAACCTTGAAATAGTTTTAAAGAAAGATTCAATGGAGGTAATCAATCTTAGAGTAAGGGACCACTTGGTGGATGCTTTACATGTGAAGGAGACCATTATGATAATAACTATCCTCAATAGAATATAGATGGTAAAAATAATAATTCATCTACCTCTTCATCATAGCAGTTGACATTAATCAAGATAAATTTCAATCTTCTCCCATTGAAGTATCAAGTAGCTTTTTTATGCATCTTATTTCCATTTTGATAGATATAGAAGCCATTGAATGTTTTATATCTCCTACAGTGTTAAGTAGATTATCTAGGAAATTTGGTTTTATGGAAAATGATCAGTTAGTTTAGCACATGAATAAATCCAAGGTCAATGTTTACAAGTGTATTTTAGAGGATAAAGTGAAGTTTCCAAAATTACCATGGTATTTGATCTATATGAATCACCACTAGGATCATAGATGTGATCTTATGATTAAATTAGAACTCTAAGCACAAAGCTAAGCTTGATTGATTTATTGAAAAAATTGAATGCTTAGATTATTTGGGAAATCAAACCCAAATATAGGGAGAAAATAAAATGTTGAAACTAAGAAAATTTCAGCCATTCAATTGAAGAAATCTCAGCAAAAGGGATGTCAAATATTCTTGGTCAAAGTTTATGAAATTGAAGAAACCAAAGAACCTTCTATTAAAGAATACCCCTTTCTATAAGAGTTTCAAGATGTTTATCCAAATCATTTATCAGGTTTACCCCCCAAAATGGAAGTCATCTTCACTATTGATATCATTCTAGGACTATCACCTCAATCTAAGTCTCCCTATAGAATGAAACTAATTGAATTGTTCAAGTTAAAGTCCAAAGGTTTTATTCAAATAAGTGTTTCATCATGGGGTGCACCAATGGTTTTTATGAATAAAATGTATCGAATCATTCACCTATGAATAGATTATAGGATGTTGAACAAAGGAATCATTAATAACATGTATCCCCTACCACACATTGATGATATTTTTTATCAAATGTGTGGTGTAATAATATTTTATAAGATTGAGCTTTGATATGGGTACCATAAATTGAGGATAAGAGATGAAGTCAATAAAAAAATAGCTTTTAGGACTAGATATAGACATTATGTGTTCTCAGTGATCCCTTTTGGGCTAACAAATGCACCTACAACATTCATGAATCTCATGAATAGTGTGTTCAAGTAGGGTAAATTTTAGTAGCTATTCTTATTTAATTCATGAATATTTTGGTTTTATAAATTTCCATTTGGATATTTTATTAGGTGGTGAATAATATGGATTCACCTAAATTATCTAGGTGTAAGATAGTTTTACAGGTTAGCTTGCCTACTATTTAAAATAAATTTCATGCACATAAATATAATTCACCACTCTATCAAAATTCAATATGATCTTAATCACCATTATATGTAATATATAATCATTCGATGACCGAATTTCCAAATAATATTGGTATAACTACCATCTATCTTTGATTTTTTCATATAGCCACATGTCAACATACCTTCTATGGCAAGTTTCATTTCACATGTCCATTTGCCTATACACCTAAACATCATATATTAAATTTCACCATACTTTTGAAACACATACTTAGAAATTCACCAAAAAAAACCCAAGTTCATTTTTATATGAGCCACTAATATTTACCATGTTTCAAATATTACCTTGATTAGTTTGTGTTATTTTTTATCGATAACATCCTTATCTACTCAAAAAGGTGAAGAGGACCATATTGAGTGTTTGAATTTGGTTTTTCAATGGCTAAAAAAGCATAAACTCTGAGGGAAATTATCTAAGTGTTATTTTTTTTTCAAAAAAGAGTACAATACTTGGGACATATTATATCTACAAAAGGAATTTCAATAGATCCATCTAAGATTATAGCCACCATGGAATGGCTAGCACCTAGGAATGTGCATGAGGTGAGTAGATTTATGGGTTTGGTAGGATACTATAGGAAATTTTTGTTAAACTATTTAATATATTAAACCTAATCACCTCTCTTCAATGTAAATAATAACATTTTTTTTGGTCTAACAAATGTGAAGAACCCTTTCAAATTTTGAAAAAGAGACTTACTTCAACACCAGTGTTATGGATTTTTAATCCAAATGGACATTTTGTAGTGATAATTGATTCTTAAGGAGATGGTTTATGAGGGATTCTTATGCAAGATGATTTAGATATAGATTTTGAATCAAAAAAATTAAAGCCATATGATGCAAATTATGCCCCACATGACCTAGAGTTAGTTGTCATAGTGCATGTTTTACGAGTATGGAGGCATCACTTGTTGGGAAAATATTTTGAGATAAAAATAGATATATTGGGGATAAATTATATATTTACCTAACCCAACCTTAATTATTTTAAAATATGATGGTTATAATTCTTGACAAATAATGATTTTGACATTAACTACATTAAGGGTAAAGAAAATAGAGTTGTAAATGCCCTTAAGAGTATAAGGTACATTATAAATTTGGATATATCAGAGTAAATTTTGAGATCGGGTCATAAATTTCTTTCCATGATATGAATTATATGAGTAACTAAATAAATCACTATCAAATAATTCATAATATCTCAGATGTAAAGGATTCCAACTTGAAAATCATAGACTTTTGAGATATAATGGAAGAATCTATGTTCCTAATAAGGAAAATTTATGGGTAAATGTACTAAGAGAGTTGCACAAATTATCCATATTTAGGACATCTTGATGTAATTAATATCTTATTAGAGCCAATACCATTGTATTTATAGAAAAAAATCAAAAAATATGTGACACATTTTATGTCTAGATGGTTGGAATGCTAGTGAGTCAAGGTTGAACACATAAATCTTGTTAGATTATTATACCCACATTCCATATTAGAATGGAAATGTAAATTAATTAGCATGGATGTTATCCAAATTTTTCCTTTATCAATAAATCATCATGATATGATATTGGTGGCTATAGATAAACTCACCAAAATAGCACTCTTCATTTCATGTAATTTGATAAATGATGCACCAATGCTTGGTAATAGGTTTGTTAATTAAGTGTGTGTGTGTGTGTGTGTGTGTGTGTGTGTGTGTGTGTGTGTGTGTGTGTGTGTGTGTGTGTGTGTGTGTGTGTGTGTGTGTGTGTGTGTGTGTGTGTATTACATGTGTTTCCATAAAATATCATTTTATATATGGACCCTAAGATGACCTCAAGGTTTTGGAAAAATCTTAATATAACCTTGGATACATAGCTAAAATTTAGTATAGCTTACCATTCAAAAATGGATGGATAAATAGAGAGTGAATCAGATCTTGAAATATATTTTGATAATGTATTACATGGACCAAAAATAAAAATAGTAATAATATTTACCTTTTGTTTAATTTTATTATAACAACTCATTTCAATCAAGAAATAAGGGATCCTTTTGAAGCATTTTATGATAAGAGGTGTAGAACACCAATCAATTAGGATAAATTAGAATATAGAGTGGTCTTTATAATTGATATGTTTATTGAAATGGAAGAACATGTGAAACTAATAATTAAAAGATTTGTTTAATCCAATTATAGGCAAAAAATATATATTAATCTAAAAAAGATAGCAAGGCAATTCTTAATTGGAGATAAGGTTTTTCTATAAGTCAAACACCAAATGAGTTCCATTAAGTTTGGGAAATCATAAAGATTATCAAAAAGATATGTAAGACCCTTTGAGGTGATATAAGTGATAAATCATGTAGTGTATAAACTTGTTTTTCCACTATATTTAACATAAATGCATAATGTTTTTCATGTATCTTATCTTAAGAAATATATAGTTGGTCATTCACATGTTTTAGACTAAAATGCATTACAAGTTTTAGATCTAGGGGTGGTCATAGTAGAACCAATCAGAATAATTGATTATCACAATCTTATCCTATGTAATAGGGAAGTATTATAATTCAAGTTCTATTGGAACCAATATTATAAAGATAGTGCTACATTAGAGGATTATGATGAATTCTATAGGTTATTTCCTCATTTATTTGAATAATTTTATACCAAACATTATTATTTATTTTCATAAATTTTATTTGAAATAAAAGGTCATTGGGATGATGAAATATTTTATGGGGGTAAGGATGTTACATCTTGTCCTACTCTTCAAATATTATGTTAGTATTAGAAAAGGAAGTAAAACTAAAGATTAATAATTTTTTATCTAAATGTTATATTTGGATATTTATTTTATGTAGTTGATAGTTATTTTATTTTATTTCATGGTTAGTTATGACTAGAGGAAATTTTCATGTGCATATGATATACTATTTTACTAAATATTGGAATCTTATGTGAATATGATTTCATTTATATATTTTATTTTCCTTACAATAGTTCATTGATGTGTATATGTTATAAGTATTTATTTATTTTGTTGTAAGCACAGACTAACTACCATTTTTTTTTATAAAGGTGCTTGTAGTATTGTCCCACCCTCACAAAATTTAATAAGGGTAGAGTATCATAGGGGATGAGGATTCATATATCAGCATTGGGGATAGAAAGAGTGAAACCAAACTTGCACACATAAACACTTACACTCTTACCTACTGAGATGAATTAAATGCTGATGGTATTATATGAATGTTTTGTTTATTTTATTTTAATATTTGTCACTATGGTTAATATTACATGGTTTCCATTGATTTTGGTTTAATTAATTACCTTGATGTGGAATTACTAGTTTTAAAATGGATGCTTTTATTAATTTATTTTTTAACATTACTAATGTGCATAGGCTATATGAACCTCTGTGAAAACTTTATGTGAATTATATTTTTATTTATGATTATGAATTATATGGACATATTTATATTCATTATAAACTTATAGAGTATTGTATGTTTATCAAACCATGTCTTTGTATTTAAATTATATAAAGATGGATAGACTTAATTCTTACCCTTTTTTGTGGCCTAGGGGTGTAATCTAGGGGAAAATGTACCCAAGCATTTATCATTAGATGGGTTTTGAAAACTTAGAGAAATTAGTTTTTATGTTGGTATGTAAGTTTCTAGTGGAATTATTACCATGCATCATTTGATCCAAAATGGATTAGGTCATTTTGGAATCATTGATAATAAAGTTGAGGGTTCTTTGATATCATTAAGAGTTGGCCTCACCATTTGGTACAAAATAAAATTGTAGTGTTTTGCATGCATCTACCATGAAAAATGGGATTATGTAATTTTAATTCAATGTAATAATAAGTAACATTCATTTATCAATTTGATTCTTATAATGGAGAACTCTTGGATTTTTAGGTGAAACTCTAACACATGTAAAATGTGGATGAGAAAGGGAGATAGAATAAGAAAAAGGAAAAAGGAATAATTGGGGGACAATAAAATAGTAACATGATAATTATCAATAAGGAAAGAGACAACAAAAATAAGCATTTTAATGGTGGCTATTGCAATAACCAGGGAAATAGAGCTTTAAATTTGAAAACAAGAAATTATATCAGTTTTAATTTTATTTGGATACAGATTAAGTTCTTATTTAAAAGAATAATTTTGAATTCCTTACTTACCAAGGTTAGTGATAAAACAATTAAAATTTATATATTGGTAGTTAATCATAAATTTAGGGCCTCACCCTTACAAACTCAGGGATGGAAATCATTTCCATCCATAGGCCTATAAAAGTGAGAATAGAGTCATTACTAAGGATTTAAATGCATTTTGATTGTATTTATCTTATGGAAGATACATAATACATTATTTTCCTTGTTTATAAATAATTAATGGAGGATAAAAAGGATATTATATTCTTTATTTCTCACTTTAATGTATTTTAACTCATAATACCTAAAGTAAACAAAGCTCTAGCCCTGCCTTTATGGAAAGGGTTAATACCAAGACATGATCTTTTGTGACTAAAATTTATAGATGAAGTAGCACCTTTGTATATATAATTTTTTGATTTATAATTACTAAAGTATTAGATATTTCTTCCATATCTATCGATTGGCAATTACATATTGTATAATATGAAACTATGGGTTCATACTTGGAAAAAGTGGCATGTTGTTTATAACCATACCTTTATACAAAATCTATATATGTATATTGGTAATGAAATTATGTAGTTATATGTATTTATATGTATATTAGTAGTTTAAATTAAAGTATTAGTATGTTTTTTGGTTGATTTATAATCTTACAAACTTATATAATAGTTGTAGCTATGCTGAAATCTATTATACAGTCATATATATGTATATGAGTTTTTGGGTGGATGGTGTTAAGTTGTTGATAATAAGAGCATGTAAGTGTATATATATACATACATATGTATACATGAGACATTAAATTATCACTTTAACACTCATTTGAGGCTTGAGGCATATTTGGTATGAAATTTATAATAGTTGTAGCTTTATATAACATAATTTGTATACCTTACATGCAGTTGGATTTCTAGTGTGATATTCAATGATAGTTAGAATAAAATGATTTAAAATTATAGAGGATTTGAAATATGTTGGATATAATAAATCATATATTTTCTCATTTTTCCTTATATAAAGTCTTGAGGAGATAATGTTTAGCTAATTTCATCCTAGATAAATAAGAACCGTAGGACAAAATATATGTTTATATATTTACATAACTTTGGACTGTGTACATACACAGAATTGGATGTGTCATGCCAATATTTTTTAGAAAAATGGTTAAAGAAATTTATGTTATGATAGGTAGGAAAAAAATTAATTGAATGGCCTAACTCAAGCTAGAAAATTATCCTTGTTTGTGTGTGTATGAATCTTTATAATTATGTTTGATCTATCATTTAAGTTGTATAGAGATAAGAAATGAAAAAAGTTATAATACAAATATTTACAATAATTATATTGGTTAGTAAAATTATTAATTATAGTCACTTATTTATTCTTTAATTTTAAGATAAGAATGTCAACAATAGATATAAACTTATACATCTTTAATATGAAAAAGTAAATTATTCTTCCATGAAAGATGGATGTTTTAAACTGTATTGTATATTTATGTGAAAATGTATGTTGTATGTTGTAAATTTATTATTAATAAGTATTTAAAATGGTTTATTAGGCTATACCATCATATACTTTCCTATGATAATGGATGATTGGCGTAGGAGGTTGATGCATTGCAATGCATATACCTATCATATAGTATCATTAGATTGTTTGAGATTCATTAGTAGAGAGTATGTATGTGTGTGAAAATGACTCAGATCCATGAGTGATATAAAATATATAATGAAAAACTTTTTCCAATGTATTTTTATAATAGAGACATTGTAACTCCATTGTACTTTCTAATTTATGTGTATGTGTTATGTCATATGAGATAGAGGATTAAATTTCAATGGTCTATATAATTGATGCATGTATTAGTTATTTTATTAGACAAGGGTTATAATTAAATTATTTAAATACACACTAATTTTATCTATCCCTTTTTTAATGGAATGGACATGCCTATTAGGCAAGTTCCTAGGAGACTAATGGTCTATGGTTGAAGGAAAATCACCCCGATGATGTTCTCCCTCTCTTTAGTTGATCAACCATTCTAGAATATAATCATAGCTATTATATTTATTGTTGAACTATATTATGAGTTTTAAATGTAATAGTGTACATAAATCATGTGTTATTTCAATATTTATGGATAAAATGTAAAAATCATACATTAAGTCTTATTATTATTAAATACATCAGTGGTTGTATCCTTGTACATGATTTTAAATGTTGAAAATCGCAGAAGATACAAATATATGATTCACTATAATAATGAATAATTTAGTGTAATATTTTACCATTAACTTTGCATATGCATTATGATATTAATATTATATTTTGTATTGTTATTTTTTCCTGAAATTTAAATAGATCAAATTTAACCAATGGGTTAGTTGTATTTTATGCACATACAATTCTAGGTGTATTTAGCTATCAAGTACTAAATCATCATGTTAACCAATAAATATTATTTTGAGTAAAGTATGATTTTTTTTCAAAAAATTATTTACATGTATTTAATCTAGTGGGGTTTTAACATATGGTATCATAGCATAGGTTCAAATTATCGAACCTAATGATTCCACTAATGTTAATTTATTTCTCATATTTTTAGTAAGGAGAATGGTACGAGGTGGATCAAATGTTGAAGGGACCTATAATGAGAATCCTCAAGCTGATATTAATCATATATAAATATAAAAATCTATAAAATTCAATAAAATTCTTGTTGTCATGAATGAACAAGAGATATATTAGCAACCCCATAATAGGAAAAGTTGATAATTTTTTCCACCAAGGTTGCTTATGTACAGGTTTTCAAGAAGAATACATTCATAAATTTAATAATTAATAGGTTATAAAAAATATCATAAAGAACTAATAAATCCAAAATCATGACAAGGAACTTCTCACAAGTCAAAATTTTGGTAAAAGTTTCTTTTATTCCTCAAACCAGTTAGTTACAAGCTAGTAAAGGTAATTTTCAAATATCCATTCCATGAAGGAGAAGAATAATTAGTTATATGGTATTACAGGAATATTTTTTCACATATTACCTAAATATTATATTCATTTTTTTCATGTTATAAGTTCTTAACTTTATGAAAATTTGTTAAGAAGAAAAGGTGTTCTAAAACCCCAATACCTCAGTTTTAAGAGAGGTAATTACATTTTTAAGTTATTTGTTTCAAATTAAAATTTGTGTGAGATATAATTTTTATATAAATAACCTTATTAAACCTTAATTATTCAAAAAAATTATTCAAATAATGGATAAAGGTATAGGCACAGGTTGCAGGGTTTCAAGCAAACAAGAGAGATAATAAAAAAAGGCATTTTTTAAGAGGTTTAAGGGTTTGTTTGAGAATATAAAATGATTTTAATGATTATATGGGTTATTAAAATTAATATTTAAAAAATAATTAGGTATTTATTTCATATAAAATTAAATAAAATGACAATACTTAGATATACAAGTATTCAGAAATGAAATTGTGCAAGCTAAGAAATACCAAAAAGTGAATATTTTGAATTTTATTAAATGAAATATCTTAAAATTTTATAAATATGTATTTTTTATTTAATTTAATATTTAATTTTTTTTTCATGTCATTAATATACATGATTAGATATAAAATTCTAAAACACAGGTCTATTCATGAAGGAAATCAAGGTTTTTCACTTTTTTGCTCACAAATGGAGTTGAAAATGAGTGTTTTAGGTATTTCCAAGGAAAAATAATAATTTAAGAGTGTTTATAATTAATTTAAAGGTATTTATACATTTTAATGAAATTAAAACCAATTAAAAATAGTTTTAGATCAAGAAAAACATCTCCAAGTCACCCTACGGGCAACAAGCAAGCATTTTTTTATGAATTTTTGTTTGGGAGTTTGGTGAATATTTTTAAATATTTTAAAAAAATTATAGGTCTTAAACATTTATACATATTTAATTATCATATTATGAGTTTCTGATGAGGCATAGAACTCATTTCATACCCCAAATCCAAATCAGGGTTTTTTGATGCCTAAAGAGCACAAAATGGCATTTTTGGAGGTTGTATGTGGAATTTAAATCTGAAATTTTGTTTAAAGGTATGTGAAAACATATTTATTATGTTAAAATATTTTTTAATCCACTCTATTAAAATAATTAAAATTCATCAAGTTCTAGGTTCTCATTGTGCAGTCAAGAAGCTTGTCATACCATAGAAGATGTACACTTCCAAGAACAACCAGTATGGAGAGCTATCTTGTTCATCACAAAATAAATTTTCATAAATGATATTCCATGAATATTTAAAAAATTTAAACATTCAATAATTTCCCTCCTAATATTCCCCCTTTTAGGTTAATTTTATAAATTTAAAGGAAGAAACATGCATGCAAGATGCAAGTGAAGATAACTGGGGTCAAACTCTAGTATGCATGCAAGATAAGTAAATTAAAAAACAAATATGCAAGTAATATAATTAAATTAAAACTTAAATATTATTTAAATATCAAAAGGAGTTAATTAATATCAATATGAGTTAATTTAAGATTCAAAGGAGGTCAATACAAGTTGTTTAAAAGGAGTTAATTAAAGATAATCAAAAGCATGCATGAGGAACAATTGACTTTTCAAAGCATCCAAACAAGTTTCCCTCTCTCTAAATTCCATATTAAAAGAGAATAATTTTTAACTCTAGAAATTAATATGTTGGAATTTGGGGAAGTTTCTTGGAAGTTTGAAGGTTGAGTTGGAGTTCTAGTTGAAGGAAGAGTGAACTAGGACTAGTATGATGACTCATCCCTAAGTTTAGGGTCATTTTGTCTCCTCTCTATCTTATTATTTTATATATGTATGTGATATTTTTATATTTTAAGGATATTATGATTTTTTATACAAAAACCCTTCCAAAATGTGTACTACATCACATTTTAAGTAATAAAGAGATGTTTTTTCTTTCATTTTCAAGCTATTCATGAAGTGTGTGTCTTATAATCATTGATATAATTTAGTAAATGATTGTTTTTATTATGTTTATGTCTGAAATTTTCACTTTTATATATAAAATGATCATTATTTCATGTCATATAAAGTTTCTAAGTTTTATTTCTACCTAATTTATAAGTGAATTCAACTATCGTTCATTCCTTCTAGGCTAGTGTGAGTGTTTGTAAAGCTTGTGTATGAAATACTAATGCAAGATGCATTGCATGAAGATGTAATTAATGTGTGTAAGTTATTATTCTTCTAAAGTGTTTAAATTATGGGCATAATTTAATTTTATATTGGTGCATCATCCCAAATTTTAGATTTTATGTTCAATTTTAGCTTGTGTATTACTCCTTTTACCTTTTTTTTAGTCAAAAAAACATAGAATTAGAGAGTTTAGAGATAGTTAGGTGAGTTTACCAAATGGGAACCATCCCTTCATCTATATATTATCTCAAACATAAGGTCACACACACCTTAGATAGTTTACATTATATCAATAAGAGTGATAACATGCACATATTCTTTCAAGGGTGCACTTCTGAGTGATAACAGGGAGTTCATGGGTACACTGAGGAAAATTAATATGAAACACTTGAAGAAAAAATATATAGTCAAGAAGAGAATCAATACTAAGTGCATGTTAAGGAATAGTAAGTAGAAAGAACTCAAAAAACTATATAACTTATATGAGATATGAAGAAAGTGAATCCACCCAAGTTTGATGGTATAGTGGTGGGAGATGGAGATGAATCTTGGATTATAAAGATGGAAAAATCTTTAAATATTTATAATTATTATAAGGTAACCAAGGATATTTTGGGAGCTTACTAACTAATTAGCGAAGTAGTAACTTGGTGGACTAACAAAAAGCTAGAGATGAGTATTGACTCCACCACAACCACTTGGGAATAGTTTATAACCTTGTTTAGAGCATGGTGGCTAACCTAATTGTAACTTAATCATAAGTTAATAGATTTTTAAAATATAAAACAAGGAAATCTATCAGTAAATGAATCTTGGGGATAATTCATAATTTTTTTGATGTACCACAATACTCAAAGGATGAACATTTTTAGATCGGGAAGTTCATCATGGGTTTAAAACTTAAAATTTGATATGAATTGTATGTTCATGGGCCATCCACCATGGATCAAGTCATTGAAAAATAAGTTAAGCAAGAGCAGAAGTTGAAATCACTTGTTGAGGTCAAATAAAAAAATTTAAAAAAAGTTTGGAGGCCCAAAAAAAACTTTTAATAAAAATAACTAGAAATGAAATAGGAAATCCAAGAACATATTCAATAGTAATAATTTGAGGTTTAATAATGTTTTAGAGAACATAAAACCTAGAAAAAATTTCAAATAATGATTTAATGGAGGCAATCAATATGAGAGAAAGGAACCATTTGGTGAATGTTTTACATGTGGAGGAGACCATTATGCTAAGGAATCCTCAGTGGAAGATAAATGGTAAAAATAAGAATTCATCTATCTCTTCATCATAGCAGGGAACCTTCCAGCAGAGAATCTGTGTAGTGATTGACAAAAATCAAATTGAATTTCAAGTTTCTCCCATTGATGTATCAGGGACCTTGTATGGTCATCTTATTTCCATTTTGATAAGTTTGATACAAAACTAAGTGCTAAATTTTTTGATAGCCATTTAATATCATTATTCATAATAAGCTCCCTTGAAGTAAACTTATTATGCATAAATCTATCAAGAAGGTTCACATTTCTCAACATATGCCAAAAATAATTTAGTGTGGACAAGGAGATATGTTACCCATGTGGAATCATCATTGTTAAATACTTCTGGCCTACAAGCTGATCTCAAGAATCCTTTCATGTTTTTTTTTAATTAAATCTCCTAAGAAGATATAAACTTGGTTTTATCTTCTATTTTGTATTAGTTTCTTGTTTGAAATAGCTCACCCTAGGTAATAAGCTTAGTATGTTAGTTATTTAAGTTTTTTTTTTAATTTTGGTTACTAACAAATGATCTAACCTACTTCAGATTCTTTTTCTTACATAATGGCATGCTTGGTGGGATGGGTCTTAACCCTACACACCCCACAAATCCTTCTAATTACTTCTAAACATATTTTTTGTACTATTATTTGATCCTATTTTTGTATTAATCTTACTCATTTTCACTAAATTTTATAAAAGCTCATTCTCAAGTTTTTTAACTATAAATATGTGGCCTAAAATGTTAATTTATATCCTATATTCCCTTAAGGCTACCACTTTTGCTTAATAATTTACAGCCTAACTATGAATCTAAGTCATAACTTTTGGGGGCTTGTTTGAGCTCTTTTGCACTCCATTTGAAGTGATTTGTTTTTTTAAAACCATGTGTTTTATCATGAATTTTTTATTTTTTAGTTAATCTAGATTTGATATTCATATATATTTCATAAAATAAAAAATATGAAGATACTAATATGTTTATTTTAGGTTGCCCATAAAAAAAACATAGTAAAATTCTAAATTGATTTCTATATGCTTCACATGTCAAAGTCCCCATTACAAACTATTAATTATTTTATCACAAATCCTTTATCAAATAAAGGGATTTAAATCTTAAAACATGATCATTTTATTTATTTAATAATTTTCATTTGGGTATAAAAATAACAAATTTTTTTGGGCTCTTAAAACCCATTTCTTTCTAAACATATTTCATTTATTATTTTCCCTTTCTCACATTTACTTCTTATTTAAGTGTTGTGTAGTGAATTTTGCATGTATATTCTCCATTTTATTATGGTAACTCATAAATTTATAAAAAACAAACTATTTTTATCCCAAAACATCCTCCACATATACTCTCTCCCTATTCTTAATAACTTGGGTGACTTAGAAATAGTGTTTTTTTGGCCTTTTTTCTTTGACTATGCAGGGTGGAGTTCATCTCCTTCACGTAAGTCTTTAGGGTGTGGTGATTGGTATGTCATTACCCATAATTCATAACCTCATTATTTTATGGGTATATAACTTTAGGCTACGTCAATGGTATCTTAGCTAAAATTTCCCTCAAATCTTGAATTTTTTAGTAGCACTTCACTAAAATCTTTTAGATGAAGTAGTCGTAAAGGGAAAAGACCCTTTGGTGAATGGCATATTAAATATGGATTTCTAATTGATATATTTGTGCCCTTCAAGGACCATCTATAAAACCAATAAAAACTTTAGAATATAAACCTCTTTTTTCATGGAATTCTCATTGATGTATGGGTGTAAAGGTATTAACCCCTGAAGATTGCCTTTACATATAGACCTTTGAGAGGTGTGGAATTAAAATACCACCGTAATTATTTTCAATTCCTTACTAAAACATTAAACTATTAATCCTCTTAAAGGTTAGTATATCAAAGGATCAATGATTATGATGTAATCTTGTGTTAGTTCTTAATTAAGATTTGTGATACTATGTGTTGATGCTTTATTGTTATGTCGAAACCCTGCTTGTATCTAAAACCAAATTAAAAAAAAGCTAATTATAAATCCAATTCAATTCCAAAACATATTCCATACCACACCTATGATATCAGGCATTACCTTTCCCAATTTTTAGGTAATATTTATGTCATTTTAGCATTATGTAAGCCAATTGTATTGTTATGTTATTCGTGTGGTACCATCACATTATTCAATTGAAAACTATTAAAATCAGGTTCATTTAGATTTAAATATAGTTTGGAATAAATTTTCCACATTGGGTCACTTTTGACCCCATTCTTATTTTAATCTAATCAAATCCATATCATATTTATCTTGAACCATTACCAATATAATCAAAGCCAAAACTAGTTCATTTTGAACCACGTACCAAACCAATTTTATACTAAGACAATCTAAGACAAGTCATGTTCAACTTGAACCATGTACCAAAGCAATTCCATTTAATTTTAAATTTCTTTTGAGCTATGTACCAAGCTAATAAGATTTAAAATTATTTCATGTTCAACCATGTACCAAGTTAATTGAATCCAAATTTGGTTTGTCTTGAACCATGTGCTAAACCATTATAATTTTGATCAAGTTCATATTGAACCACATTCCAATTCTAATCCAATTTGTGTTTTATCACATGATAATCTATTCCAATCTTATCAGGTTCATCTTTAACCACATTCTAATTTTTATTACGTTCATTTTGAACTACATTCCAATTTTGATCTTGTTCATCTTGAAACACATGCTAAGCCATTCCATTCTGATCAAGTTCATCTTGAACTAAGTTCTAATTCTAATTCCAAATTAGGTAAAATTAGACAAAAAAATTCTTAAAAATCACACATTTATAATAATTCTAAATTAGGTTTATCTCAAAAAAATCCAATTATTCTAAATCAACCTCATACCAATTCAAACCACTTATTGTCTTTCTATTAAATCTCCTAAGCATGTCATTTGGGAATAATGAATTCATATCATCCATCCTTTCTTTTATTTGAATCATATTAGACCAATACCACCCTCTTTGGACTAATTTAAAAGACCAATACTACCCTTTTTGGGCTAATTTCAAAGATGAAAACTTCCCTCTTTGGGCTTATTTCAATCTATGTCAATCCATCATGTTTGGGTCAAATCAAAATCAGGACCATTTTCAATCCAAGACCAAGTCCTCTCTTTTTAGGCCCATTCTAATCAAGACCAAGTCTTCCTTATTTGGGTCCATTCTAATTTATATCATGGCCTACCTCTTTAGGCCCATTCTAATTGATACCAAGTCCACCCTCTTTGGGGCCAATTTATTCTAATTAATACCCTTTACATGTATCCTTTATTATGGGAATCAGTCTAAGGTTATTCTGAATCAAGGAATCTCATGATCCTAAACTTATTCTACCATGGCCAATCATATGTCAAAATGTAATAAATCAACTCACCCAAATTATTCAATAGATATCCCACTTTACATCTACTTTGGACACTTCATACATTAATCTAAAATCCTATCTAGTTTTATAATCACAACAAAGCCAAAAATCTAAACCTATTATGGAATTTCCCCTCCAAGGGCCCTTATCTATTGACAATCCATGTGTGTCCAAGTCTAATAACTACTAGATTAGGATATGTCACATCCCCTTCCCAATCACAATCAGATACATCCACTTCCAAAGTAAAATCAAGATAATCAAACCATTTTTGAAATTTTTATTGAATCACCCACCTTTGACCAAATCTAAACCATTAATTATCCACCTATATTTATTGAATGACTTCTATTTGACATAATACCCATCTTTGATGATCCCATATTCAAAGACCCATTATTGATAAATAATATATCTTTCATCCATTTCATAAAATCCTCTATTTCTAAGCATTCCTTCATCCCAAATCCTTCAGTTCTAAGAAAAAGGTGAATGAGGTACTTGTGGACAATGTAATTCAATAGGACCTCTTTTTGGTTACTTTAACATCCAAATCAAGTTCTATTATAGAACTAATATTATAATTGGGTTCCATTCTGGATCTAATGTCAAATTTAACTTCATAAGTATAATCAACATTAGTCTCAATGTCAGATTCAAATCCCCTTGAGTCAGAATCAGCTTCAAAATTAAAATACATTATTGTATATCACAACATTGGCTATACACTTCTACTAGATCCAATTGAGTTAAAATCAACTTCAAAATCAACATACCTTAGTAATGTTATGACACTAGCTACATGCTCCTTATGAATCCACTTGAAAACATTGGAGATTCTTCCATAGTTTTTTAGGAAGCTTCCTTCAACATCAATATAATTTATAGTAGCCTTTATGAGTACTATGTTGCCTTTTACCCTTTTATTACCAATATGCATGCCTTTATCGTTATCGAACCCAGGCATTATATTTACATCCATCCTATCACAATCATTGATTAGGATCAATATAATCACACATTATTGAACTCCTTCTATGGAGACATAATAGTGGCATATTTTTTGGGGATCCAAGACCACATTTTGGTAGAAAAATAATCTCTTAGTGAAATCTTGTTTGATGCACTAAGGGATAATCAAAGTCTAAACTCAACATATTCTAGTGAAACCTTGTTTGAGGTGCTAGATGATAATTAGAATCCTTTAGTGAAACCTTATCCAAGGTGATATTGTATAATCTAATTAATAATAATAATAATAATAAGACTTTATTAGTGAAAACCTATATGAGGTGCCAATAGCTAAGCCAATTAATTCATCATTACTTGATGAAGACATTATTGAATCCAATAGTGTCCCTACTACAACCAAAGTAAGTTAAATCTATAGTAAGAAATAATAAGTGTTATTGAAAATTCCAATCTTCATTTATCCCCCAATAATTATACATTCCTTTATGATCTTATATTACATTATATAATCAGTCCATTTATCACATGCCTACCCTCGTTTAATCCACCTAACATCACTATTTTTATAAAGTCTAAAAATACATATTGTCTATAGGTTTGAATGAAATAAAATAAATGGCTAATAAAGATCACAACATCACTAGTGTAGTTGAAATTAGCAATAACATCCTGATAGAGAAACCATTCTATACAGGTATTGGTTAGATATAAAAGGGTCCACATTATGCATAGCATAATCCTCCATTGAGTTGAGATTCTAATAAATCCAAAAAATAAAAATCAATTCAAAATATACAATAATAAAAAGACAATGAGAAATAGTTTTTCCAATGGTGAAAACCATGCTTATGTCACCTTGGGAAAGTACCATGATGAAAACTAGGTTTCTAGTATCATGTGTAAATAATGTTTTATTTGAAATTACCTTTAAACTTTGGGGTAGCCTCATTTTTATTACAACCATCCCATTCCATCCTCTTTGTCCATTAAATCCTATTTATCCAAGCCCATCCTCATTGTTCATTTATTTTTACCATATTAACCTTTTTGCATAAGTGGAAGGTATGTGGAGACCTATTTTGGGAACATTTTGACATATTAAAATCATGAAACTTTGAATACTAAACACATTTGGTTTTCATGTGACATGGTCCTTGGATATTCCTAGTCCCTTACCTCATTATCATCCATTATTACCCAACATAGTTAAACTACATTGACCTGAGGTCCATTTAGAGTATGTAGGTAGTGCTTAGTTCCTAAGGTTAATTTGGTCACCCCTATCCCACACTCTCATCATTTTTAGATCACTTTAATTCATGATCATGCCATTTTTTAGGCATTATAATCCTATACTCTCACCATTTCTCTCCATTTTGTGAGTTAACACATTTTACATCTCTTAATCCTCCATTTAGTTGAGATGCCAAAAACACAAAAATATTCCAAAAAGTCCTAAATTTTGAAAAGGGGATTAAAATATCTAGGAGATATATAAATCCATAAAATTTAAAAAAACATTTGTCTTGTGTTAGATCTAGTCAAAATCCTTAATCCAAATATTTCATGTCCTAAAACATTATTGGGATATGTCCTTCCCAAATCTTACCTATTAGGGTCAATTCACTATTGGTTCCAAACATTTCAGTCACCCTGAGATGTATCTTTCCCTTGGATGTATCCTTTTTTTATGACACCATATAATTATCATGTCATTGAGCCTTCACACATGGATTTTGACTTGGTTACAAATAAGATGCTTTTTGTTTTTATGTTTGTGTGTTTGCTTATTTTCCTATTTGTTTAATCTTGTTATTATTTCCTGGGCTCAATTCATTGAACTAACAATGTCTTCATCATGGTCATCCTTATCATGAAGATGTACTTGATTTCATCCATTGGCATATGCCAACATTATCATCATGGTTTTTCATATCATTATTGTGTTGTCATTTATCTATTAATAGAGAGTCAGTTCTTATGCACATTATAACTAGGACATCATGTTGTTTATATCATGATGCATACCACTTTGTGTTATATAAAAAATAAATTACATGATGTATAATTAGAAATGTTATAGCAATAAATCTCCTTGTCTACTACCTACAAAATAATCAACTGACCAACATTATGGCTACATATATGCTCACTAGGGCATGCATCTCTAAATAAACATATACAAGAAAACATAACCATATTATCATCATATTTTAATCCTAAATTTCCAAATTATCTACTGATTTCTAAGAGAATGACTTTAGCCTAAGGTCCATTTTGACTATGCAGGTAGCACTCAGTGCTAACCAGTTCCAAAGGTCAGCTCAACCACTCTTGTTTCATTCTTATTAACATTCATATTATTAAAATTTAATCACATCATTATTTAATCATTATTTTCTTATTCCAACTATTTATTTAATTATCTTTGATCATTTTCATGTACTTGATCTTTTGTGGATTCTTTATTCTTTGAAAAGTCATTATACCCTTACACCTACATTTTCTCCCACTCATCAAAAATATATGTAATAGGTTATATCCTTGAGTTATGATTGATAATAAATAAATTGATTAATCATCATTTGCCAAAATGAAAAAAATTTCTACTAGTGAAAACCAATTAGACTAATCAATGATCAAATCTACCCCATTGGGGCCAATCTAACCATTTAGCCTTTTTTCTAATTACAAGCCCATAACTTTCACCCTATTTTGGGAAAGTTAAAGTGTGTCACTTATTTTTAGATACATACTTCCCACTTCCCCCCACCTTAGGTCTAATTCAATTATATTTTTATTAACCATTAGAAATAAAATCATGCAAGCACTATCTGATTTGGATTAATCTCATCCATGGGTTAATTTCACTCTTCTGCTTGCTTCTTCCTCTCTTTTTCAAGAGACCATCACCCTTTCTAATTCCTCTTTTTCAAGAGACCATCCACCCTTAAATTCCCTCTTGATCAAGCATCATGGGTCACTAATTATTTATTCATCTAATTTTTCAAATTTATTAATGACTTTTTCATTATTTGAAAAGACATTACTTCATCTATATCTCATAATGCTTTCTCAAATAAGGGGAAAATGTAGATACTTGATTCCCACCACTATCATGTCAAATTTTTAATTAGATTGTTTTATAGTAATAGCACATAAATAACCATTGAAATTATCAATTTCATCCACCCATTAGACTTAAATGTTTTGAAACACATAGGTGCATCCCTGATTAGGGAAATACATCATATGTTATTATCATCGTCTTCTAATTCATCCTCATATAATTGGATAATTTGCAAAAGATAATTTCAACCAATGAAATAGGGAAATTATTCAACTCTCAAAATGACATAAAATATAATTGGGATTATTTATCTAATCAAATCAAATTAAAAATCTAACAAAAAAAATCCATAGAATTGGCTAAATATTAGAATTATGAAAATCCAAGTATATAATAAATATTAATAATGATGACATCATCATGACATCATAAAAAATATCAAGAATGATGAAATAATCATGATATCATTTTGACATCATAACAAATATCAATAATGATTACATCATCATGACATCATTTTAAAAGTTGTCAAGCACTTATAAAATATTAAGAAAAAATCTGAATGTGCAACCCATGCCTAATTAATGTCAAATATTGATTACATTTTACCTACCAAAATTGATCAATGTTCAAACAAATATCTTGAATCACATTTAAATATTGAAATAAATTCAATAAATCTATAAATATAATATCTATTTACCATTATTCTCAATTTTGATACACAATGAAGTGTTGTAATTTTTGGTAGCCATTCAATTTAATTCTTCACAATAAGCTCTCTTTAAGTAAACTTATTATGCATAAATATATCAAGAATCTTTGGATTTCTCAATATATGCCAAGCATAATTTATTTTAGAAAAGGAGAGATTCTTACCATGTGGAATCAACATTGTTAAAGACTTTTAGCCTACAAGCTGAGCTCAAGCCTCTTTTCATATCAATTTATAAGTAAATATCCAAGGTATAAACTTAGTTTTGTCTTGAATTTTGTATTTGTCACTTTTTTTCCATAGCTCACCTTAGGAAATAATCTTATTATGTTTTAGATTAAGGTAAAAACAGGTTTTGAAGGGACCCCAAAACCCTAAAACAAAGATAGAAAGATGAAGCATTTACGGCCACAGGCAAAACCTAAAACCTTCTACAAAGAAGTAATAAAAACAGGTTTTGAAAGGACTTGAAACCACCAGAAAGACCACAAGTCATGACCTAGGTTTTACATAGACCTGGCTACACCATAGTCAAAAGATTACAAAAAACCAGGAAACAGGACCAGATAACACTACCAACTAGAAGAACCAGGCTATTCTTCTAGTTCCAAAATCATTTTCACTGCTTCCTTACCTTTCACAGCAGTATCCTGAATGGTAGTAGCCGCTGACATGGCTCCCTCTTGCATAGATTTCTTTCTTGAGCTCTATCTCATCCTCTTGTTAGGCCCCTCCAAGGATTTGATCTCCTCATTAGCTCTTTTTCCAATATTAACAGCTGCAGCACATATGTTAGATGTAACTTCCTCCATTTTCATTCTGCTCTCCTTGATGAGATCCCTTAGGTTGTTCTCATAGTCTTTGAGCTTGATGGGGATGTCTCTCATCTATTTTTCCATGTTATTGATTTTGTTCCAAACTACCTTCTGGTTGTCTTCCATTATTTCCATTTTCCTTTTGAGATCCATTATCTCCTTAAACATCCATGAATCGAGTTGGAGGATAGCCTCTGATTTGCAATTAACCCATCTCATAGGTGTGTGCCTTCCATCATTCTACCTTTTATCACTCCACTCTTCTATGTTCTTATTAGGACTATTCCCGCCTTCTTCAATGTGGTCCTCTCTTCCCCTTTGATTCTGCTCCTTAGTTTCAGCTTGAACTCCCAAGTCCATTTCTTGGTTGTCGGCCTGAACTATGTTTTCCCTCTCATTTATCAAAATAGGGTCCTCAACAGGGTCATCCAGGGCTTTATCATCCTCAAACACTTGTTGGTTTTCCTCAGAGTCATGTTCACTATTTTCAGACTTCTCCTTTATGTTGACTCCTTCTTTCTCATTCTTCTCTTGAACTTCTTCTTCCTCATTGGAACTTGAATTCCTACTTTCTATTCCTCCCTCTTCCTCCAAGCTTTCCTCCCCAGACTTATCAGTTCTCTCCCACTCTGTATCCTCGTCAACATTCTAAATCTTGACACTAGGGGGCTTGATTTTATCTTTCCCTTTAACAATTTCACTCTTGTTACTCCGTGAATCCTTATTTTTCCTCAGATAAGGGTTCATAACCATGGCCTTTTTCTTGCAATAGCCTTCAATTATCAGAATTAATCCTTCATGCAGAATAGGATGTGTTTCCTTCTTCCTGTGAGTGAATAAACTTTGGACCAAAGAGAAACGCAGATAAAAGGGAAAGGAAATTCTTACTTTGTGTCTGAAATGATTTAGGAATACAAAGTGGAATTTTTGGACTCTCTTGCTTCTTCCATCGAGTATGAAGTACTCCCGAATACAGCATAAGACATCCCTCCAAATGCCCTTAATTTTTTCCAGTTCAAAGAAATCCCCATTCTTTTCTAGCTTCTAATCTTCAATGTTCATCTTAGGGAATTTGCAAAAGGCCTCATTTGAAATGCTAGTCTGCTTGGAGAATTTTATTCCTTCCGTAGGCAGCCCTGTAACCTCTGCTATAAATTCCTCTATTAGGTTCACTATGATGCCATGCAGAGTGACCCTATCATCAATCTAGTTTTTGAAAAAAGTTGTTGTAATATGAGGTTTTGAACCATGGAGCCTTTCCATGTAGTTCACAACCTTCCCTCTTTGCAGGATTTTCCAGACATCTTGTTTCGCTCTCCACTCTTTGTAATTTTTGGGTTCTTGCTTCCTTGGTTCTCCTTTCCTTATGCGAGCCATGCAGATTTCCTTTGATACCCAATCACTGTAAACTATACAATGATCCCACCTGCTACCAATTTGGTTTAAAGCTCACCTTTTTTTAGGCACGTTCAAGATCCACTTCTCATTCTTGAGGACATTCCTTTTTAATGATTTTAAACCTTTCTCTGCAAAGCCACTCCTCCAACTCATTAGATTTCTATTACAAACTAATATTTCCCTCCTTTGCATGATTTGCGTCATGATGAATGAGTGCTTTAAGATCCACATTCTTTTTTAATGTTTCTTGCCACCTCACTTTGTGTCCTATTTGGACTGCATAATTTGCTATCCAATCTGCCACTCCGTTAGCTTCACGGTAGGTGTGGGTAATTGTTACTTTTTCAAATTTTTTGATTAAAGTTTTCATCTCCATCACCATAGCCTCTATAGTCCATGACACAAAAATTTTATTGTTTAGAATATTTATGATATTCAAGGAGTCCCCTTCCAGCCATAATTTAGAATATCTTGAATCCATAGCTAGTTTGATGGTTTGAAGGGCAACAGAAGCTTCAGCAATATGACAATTCAACTTTCCAATGGGGATTGCAATAGCATCGATTACATTTCCCATATGGTTTCTCAAGACTCCTCCACATCCTACATTCCCTGGATTCCCTTTAGCAGCTCCGTCAAAGTTTCCTTTAATCCACCCTTGAAGGGGGACATTCCAAGTAACACCTAGTCTAGGATTTTCAGGTTTACCATTAGAATTTTCTGTTCTTAAGGGATTATCCACTTGAAAGGTTGGGTTTGGATTCCTTTGCAATGAAAAATTATCCTTAATAGCTCTAATGATGTTCTGCCCCACCACCCATCTGGGAAGTTCTTTACTTCTAAAAATTTGGTTATTTCTTTCCTTCCATATTCCCCACCAAATATGGGGAAGAGTTAGTTTCCATAAAAATATAACTTCAGGACTCTTTGAGGGACAATACCAACTTGTAAGAGATAGTTCCACATTTTTGTGGTGAATCCAAGCAATACCCCACAGATTGAGGATTTCTTTCCAAACTTGATGTGTGAAAGAACAGTTCACAAACAAGTGATCTCTATCTTCAAAGCCCTTCTTACAAAGAATACACCTGTTTACAATATATATTCCTCTTTTCTGTCAATTGTCCAGAGTCAAGATTTTATTTTGGAGGAGGGTCCAGAAGAAGATTTTGATTTTAGGGATGAGCCCCTTTATCCAGGCCTTCATCCACAAAGGTTTGTTGCCATTTCCCTTTGAATTGAAAATGGAAGAAACTTTAAATTGTCCACTAGGCTCATTATGCCAAATAATCTTAGTATGTTATTTTTTAAGTTTTTTGTTGATCTTAGTCACTAACAAATTATTTAATCTAGTTTAGATTCTTGTTATTACAATTTATAAAGTAGAAATGTAGGTGGTGTGTATAGTATAAAAATAATAAAATAGTTGGTATAGTATAAAATTAAGGACCATTTTAATTTAGTTGTTGTTTTAGTTTTTAAAAAAATCATATTTTTGGATTAAAATCCGATTGGGTTTTTTTGTTTGATATTTTTTAGAGGCAATGAAAACTATGGAGGTGCATTGATGCTAGCTAGATTCTAGATTTATTACCTACAATTGAACAAGATAAATTAGCTATCTTGGATTTAAAATGCATCATGAAGATGTGAAAAGTCTAATTGAGCACTAAGTTGATCATGATGTTTCTTTCGCACTGAGAGTAGATTACTAAAACTTTCAGATGGGTGGTGGATGGGGATACCATGGAGGTGGTCATCACCCTTCAATATGTTCATTACATATTAAGGCTATCAATTGGGGGAACTCCTATGATGTGTGATGCACCTAAGTCAATAGAGGACTATTAAGATCTATCATAATGGGTGATATGATCATATGAGTATTATGATCATAAAATCAATGAATGATTATTTTTTAATATTATTTTAACATTCTAGATATCCAAACATCCATCATCAGACTTAAGACCATGTGAGTTTTTTTAATCATAAGTCAGATTGGGTTATGACCTTGTATATTATTGCTCTACATTGATCTTATTAAGATTAGGACACATTGTATAATATGGGAGCTAACATGTGGGTAAAAATCATGAATGATTTCTATAGTATATTAAGTTGGTAGACAATAGGCCCTATGATCTAATTTTATTATTATATTTATGAATGATTCCTAATGAATAGGCAAGGGGGACTACCACATTAGGTCATGGACCACATGCCTCAGGTGAGGAGGTGGGAAAAATATAATGTAGTATAAGAGGTGATCCACCTATATCTACCTTTTGAGAGTGTGTGAAAGTATCAAATTGTATGAATTTCTCATCAAGGTACAATGGATACATGGTTTTCAAGGCCATATATGATAGTAGTGCAAGCAAGGATCCAAATCATGGTTCATTTCACCTAGTGGTCCAAGCCTCGCCCTTAAAACCATATTCTAGTGAATTTTAGGTTGGCACACCTATGGACCCTCTTATTTTCCCACCCCATTGGGTGAAGCATTTGAGATAGCCACATGGGTTAGGAGGATAAGGCATTTTAATTGATGTGCCAATTATGAGATCACATCATACCCAAAATAGGAGGATATGGTGATGGTGGAAACATGCATGAAGGGAAGAAGAGGATGAGATAATGGCTACTCCTAATGTATATATGGTAAAGGAAGAGTCACCACAAAAAAATATGGGTCATCTAGGGATTATTGTAGCCATAAGGAGGTGGGAATGTGGTGGGTTAGAGGGAGAGGTGGGTTTGTGTTAGACCCAACCTAATTCAAGATAGTGGTCTTATATTAAGAGGTCAAATATACATAGATACCATCATGGATTAGAATCTTGAGACAAGTACAAAATAAGTATGCATTAACTTTTTACTATCACTTCATTTTTATATACTTAGAGATATACATGCTAAGTACAAGTGATATTTTCACTTCCAATTTTGATATATATTAAAATCTAATGTCAAATTTAGTTTTTCATTTCACATGCAACAACAAATATAATGTGGTGGAGGACCATGGTGGAGACTTCACCTCATGATATCTTAGATGGCATGCCACTAGATCACAATACTAATCAAATGTTATATCCATTAGTACCTTTGATCATACCATATTTTTACTATTTTAGATTAGTTGGAAATATTGTAAAGGACATATAGTGGTGGGAGTAGGATCTTACTCCACTATAAATCCCAATAGAAGGAGATGGTGAAGGATGGTAGTCAGCAACTAAAATAAATAAAGCTTTGACTGAGAAGATCATTTCCCATAGGGCCACTATAACCTGACTATACTAGGTAGAGATAAAACTAGCTAAATCACAAGGAGAGGTCTATGGATTAAAATCGTGGACCCCAATACTATATATATATATATATATAGTGATAATTATAGGCTCTTTAGGGAGCATGACACTTCACCCAACACCATGTGGGGATTGAAGGAAAATAAGTGATCTAGATATGTTTATATTTTTTTATATTTGATGTATAAAATGGTCACACACACACACACACACACACACACACACACACACACACACACACACACACACACACACACACACACACACACACACACACACACACACACACACACACACACACACACACACACACACACACACACACACACACTGTGTGTGTGTGTGTGTGTGTGTGTGTGTGTGTGTGTGTGTGTGTGTGTGTGTGTGTGTGTGTGTGTGTGTGTGTGTGTGTGACCATTTTATACATCAAATATAAAAAAAATAGAAACATATCTAGATCACTTGTGTGTGTGTGTAATTTTTTTATCTACATGGCCTTGTACTTATAGTTTTGTATTTATAGCATGTAGTTGGGTTCTAATATAATGCTATGAGAAATAACAAAAACTAAGTATGGAAACTAACATGAAATAATAAACAAACAAAAAATGTGTAAAAATGCATGAAAAATGAATGTAAAACATACCCAATGTAAGTAAGATGTAAATATTAAGAAAAATATAAGATATCTAAAAATTTATAAGAATAAAGTGATAAATCACATCAAAATTTAAGTTTATTCTAACCATAAGATACCAAAAATAATTGTAGAAAGAGAAATCTAATGTAAGAAATTTTGAAAGATAATTAAACAAAGATATGTTTAAAATATATGTAAATGTTTGAAAATGTTATACAATGTAAGACATTTGAAAAAACTTTAATCCAACATAGGAAAATTAAGAAAGTGGTTGTAAATTAAATCCAATGTAAGATATGTAATAACTCAAATCAAATAAGGATATGTATCAAAAGAAGAAAAGACCTCAATGAGTGGAGACTCAAAATTAATGTTTGTGTTAGAGAAATGTGTAGGAAAACATGACCATCTAAAAATATAACCATAATGATGGAGATGGTATGGAAATTAATGGTAATGGGAATTTGTGAGGAAGACTTGGTTTTATTCCCAAAGGTCTTACAATGTAACTTACAAACTAAAAATATAAGAGGAACTATAAATGGAAGTTAAAAGTCAAATTTGAAGAAATTAGATAAAAAATGGGAATCTAAAGAAAAGGGGCATGATGAGATTTTATAAATATCTATCAAGGGTGTATTGATAAATAATTAGTGTAAAAATAAGGTAATGAGGTACCAAAAAGGTGATGTATAAATATTTAGCAGAGACAACACACTCTAATAAAGTAGGAAAGGCTAATAACTTTCAATCTCAAGGACCTAGAGAAGCCCACCTTATAAACAAAATATTAATATAAAAATTTAAGTATAAATATCATCTCATTAAGGATATATGCATGAAAAATAAAATGATCCTACCTTCCCACAACATATTCCCCTCTCCTTATGAACCTTTACAGAGCCATCAATCTATTATGAAGATTAGGTACTTGTGTGAGAAAGTAAGTGGTACTATAATTTATTATATGTGGGTGATGATATAATGAGACCTTATACCCCAATATACTAACCTACCACACCCTAATTGACATCAGCTCTACCATAAGGCCAACTATGGATTTTTAGATTTGACTAGAATAGATGTGCCAAAAATATCACTTGTTTTGGTGTGATCTAATTTTTAATATTTTTTTTACCTTTTAACATTATTATTGTTTGATCCAAGATCTCATTATCCCAAATGTATATATCGGTTTAGATTCACTGAGTTATTTTGAGGAATAAATTGGGTAAATTCATCCTCTCATTTTAGTATTGATGATGACGCAAGCCAGGGAATGAGATGCAAGTATTGGGATCCATTAAATAACCTGGTTGTAATAGATATCCAAGAGATGTAATACTACCAGCATATGCTCAATTCCAATCTCATCACTAGTTATAGACACTATTTATAAACTGTATAACACCTCAGTCTTGTACACTTGGAAAATACATATCATGGATGTACCTTAAACTTTATAGACCTTTCCCACTACTAAAAGGCTCGTATACACTATCTCTATGTGCCTAATTATTTATTTCTTATTCTAAAAAATTTTATAATTATGAATCAAACATGGTATATTTCCCATAATGTTATAAACCTACTTATCTTCCATCTTTATAAGTTCTATACCTGTACCTATTTTCCAACTACCTAGACACTTTCATCCCAGTTAGATGCTTTCATCAGCGTAACTATCCAACCCTAATACAAGTTTCTAGTACCTTAAATTCATTTAATTCACAAATGAAACATATTCCTATGGTCCATATAAGTGATTTAATGTGACATATTATCTAAATGGATTGGTATAAATACAATATTAACCCTCTTTCATTCCTCACCTAGAAAATACCTAGAGAGACCAAGGCAAATTACCAAAAGCATTCTATCATGCACTCAAGTGAGAAAATATTTTCTATTTTCTCTTATTTCCATATCAATCATAGGGACAACACATATATAGGTATAAAGTAATAAATAAATATCCCAATAGATATATTTTTCAAGTTACAAGATAGGTCACTATTATACTTGTTTATCACACATTACATGATTCACATAAAATCCAACACATAAGGGATAACTACATAAATATAACGACCTCTTAAAAGTATTGGTTATGTAGGAAACACTAATTGATAGAGGATTTTTTAGGGTATCTCAATAGCATATGCCCACTGACCCATTTTTCCCATATCCAATTTGAAGATGAAGAACTAGGGTTTTATTATTTGACAAGGAGTGACAGTCCATGACCTAGATCTAAATGCAATAGATCAAAGGTAACATAAAACCCAAAAGCATCCATGTGGTTACATCTAGTTTAATTAGGTATCATATACTAGACACCTACATCCAAGTTATATAGTACCATTAACACAACCATCCCAAGTCAATGCCAAAATCTATAGACATAGAGGTTAAATTTATAAAATTAGGGGATTGTTCTAAAATTTATATCTAGTCCACTTTATGCATGTTCTAGATATAGATCTATGTTATCATTAGAATCATATAAGTATTTTTTTCATTATTATTACAATATATATCATAGTTTTACCTTATATATTTATTGAAAACAATTGGCCTACTTTAGATATAGTCTACCATCCTTGTGTCCTAAGCCATCTCTACACCTTTAACCCTAGATCCCCCATAGTCTATATTTTAAGCTTAAACATTTGATGAACCTAATTTGTATGAATTCCAAATTTCCTAATTCCTATAGTTTTAAATCAACTAATGTTTTATATTTTTTATATTTTTCATTTCCTACTTATATTATTTTGCATGTAACCTAGGTGTAGCCCTAGATTGGGATGTATGCCTATTGAACACATTGAGATTCCACTCCTACCAAATACGATGTCTAAAACTAATGAGGAATGTAATCCTATGGATCATGATGATACCAATGTTGATAATGAAAAAAATGTTAATGATGTTATCATAGAATAATATTTTGGTAATGAAAACCATGAGTCTAGTGAAACCAATGAACATGAGTAAATAGATCATCAACAAGTGCAAGTAATTGCATTATTTTGTGAGAATATTCATAAAAACCCTAAATATATTAATGAAATTCTAATGATTATATTATAAACTAAAAAATTAAAAAAATAGATGCATAATAAAGCCCTTATATTTATTATGATATTCAAGTTATGGGTCATTCCCATATATCAAAAACCCTCCCCTTTAGCACATCACTACTTCATACTTGTAGTGGGCGCACAAAAAATGTATTTTAACCTTTGTTCCATAAAAATACCAATGCCCCATCTTACATAGGAATCTAAAATATTTCAACTCAAATACCAATTTGGATGCAATCATAGGATAGTCTTTTCCTATCACATATGCCAAAAATACCAACAAAATTAAAAAAAACTTCAAAAATCCAAAAATACAACATTTACATAACCTATTAGCTCCTTGGAATATATTTTATTGGTTCCATTTTGGTATATTTAACATCAATATTTTGTATACACACACATTTCACACATATTTTGAGTGTGATTTAGGCATACATAGATGCATGATCTATGCATTTTTAGATGTTGGGCTTTCCCTCTATTCACATAACTAGGACGTCAAGGGAATCCACTTATAATAATGATACATATAGGTTATATAATTCTAAGGTCACTTCACATTATCATATTTGATCTGATATATGTACTTACACATTCTTTTATCCATGCTTATATATTTTGTAGTGTATTTAATATGCTATGTACTTGACATTTTTTGCTAACACATATATCCAAGGACTAGTATGACATGTTTATGTTCATTGATTATGATTTCATATATGCACTTACTTAAGTATCTTACCTTTATATTGTCTTTATTTTGTGATCATTTGAATATGATCCATTGTTTTCAACCCCTATGACTTTGTTTTCCTCTTTGGCATTTCAATATATCATTGCTTGTTTTATGTTGGAACTTGAATATGTCATTTATTGCTTTTTAGACATTGGACTAAGTCATGTCCCTTAGATTTTGTGACATTAGAACATGCCCCTTATTTGAGGTCTCCTTATACCATTTTATTTTGATTCACTTTTGAGTGCTCTTGTGTGTTTGTTTGAGTGTTTGTTGAGCTTGTACTATTACTATCTATACATTACCATGATCTAAATCATGCATCTTAAGACTGGGTATGTTTGCATTATATATATATATATATATATATATATATATATATATATATATATATATATATATATATATATATATATATATATATATATATATATATATATATATATATATATATATATACCCCATTATGATACATGGTACATTCATAGTTTACATGGTTATCTTATCCTTTTTAGGGAAGGTAACTATTAGTTGCTACTTCCCCTCACCTTAAAAGGGGGCATATTAGTGAGGGAATGCCATGGAGTCATGACTTCTACATTAGTTTTCATATTTATATTATAGTGAGGGAATTTTTTGGAAACATGTTATCCAAATTTATTCAATATTCAGCATACCCATATTATAGTGGGGACATGTTTTGGAAACATGTCCTCGACATTGGAACTTACACCAATTCTTAGATTTAGATTGCAGTGGGGGCATGTTATGGAAACATGTTCTCCACATTGTAAATTATATAATGTTTATATTTATCCATATATATGGTGGGGTCATGTTTTTGAAACATTTTTTCCACACTTAAATAGTTTTAGATTGACCAAATTCATAGTTATATGATTTAGATACACATTTATGGTAGAATAAATATATTGGTACCATTGTTATGCATAGTATAATCATAATACATATATAAGGTGAATATTTATTACAATGTGTGCCTAATATTTCAAAATCAAATCAATTTTAGATTCTAAACACTTTTAAAGACTGTCATCACCCACCAGGTTGGACTTTTATGAATTATATTGAGCTAATCTACTTCAATAGTTGGTTCACTTTTTGGTGTGGTTAAGGTGATTAAATCACTTGATCTTTCCAATTTTATAGGTTATAATTTATTACATCATCTAGAGTCACCATTTTAATAGTGTGATTTCACTTGGTTCACTCACACTAACTAGGTTATAAGTATGATTGGGTTTCATAATTGAGTTAATCTTAACTACGAGTGAGAACTCATATTTTCTCCAAGGTTGGGGGTATGTCATTTTATAAATTTATATTTTTAATTATCTTATTTTTAGTGATTAATAATGAAATATTTCAAATAAAATTACCAAAAGGTAAGATGATTGTATCAATACACACATGTACTCCTAAACCTCACTCTCTTTTAGTTTCAATACTTTCAATTTTAGATTATATGCACTAATTATATACTATAACATGTTCTTGGTTACAAATTAGTCACACAAAAATCACTAAAGTTAGACTCAATTAAATACAAGGTGTGTTATACACACCTAGGTAAGCATTTCTTCTCCTTTAAACTAGTAATTTCATTACTAGATTAAAGGGGGGGAATGTAGACACTATTTTTGAATTATATAGCACCTCAATTTTGTACACTTGGAAAATACATATCATGGATGTACCTTTCACTTATATACCTTTCCCAATAATAAAATCCTCACACACTCTATCTCTTTATACCTAATTACTTACATATTAGTCTGACCAATGCTATTATGATGACTCAGACCTACTATATTGCTCAGAATGTTATAAACCTACTTGTCTTCCATCTTTACAAGTTTTGGATCTTCACCTATTTTATAAATATTTATATACTTGTATCGATGCAAGTGTCCTACCCTAATACAAGAGTCCAATGCACTAAATTCATCCAATTTTCAAATGAAACATATTCTTATGGTTGGCCTAATTGCTTTAATGTGAGATATTCTCCAAGGGGATTGGTATAAATATAAGATTAAACCTCTTTCATTCCTCACCTAAAAAGACCTAGCGAGACTAATGAAACTTAATAAAAGATTTATATAAAGCACTCAATTGAGAAAAGCCTCTCTATTTTCTCCTATTTCCATATCATTCATAGGTACATCACATCTACATGTCTGAAGTACTAAAGGAGAAACCAAAGAGATATATTTTCTAGGTTACAATATAAGTCACTATTGTAATTTTTTATCACACATTACATAATTCACATACAATCCAACACATATGGTATAACTACATAATTCTGACACCCTCTTCAGAGTATTGACTATGTAGGTAGTGTTCACTAACATAGGGGTATTTGGGGTAGATCAAAACTATGTGCCTATTGACCAAATTTGACCCTTTAGGTCAAATTGGGATCCCTATAGGTAAAAAATTGATTTTTAGATGTTTTAAGGGTATGATATTTTTTTATGGGGTGTATTATAAGTTATTTGATATCATTCAATGCCATATTAGTTTTGGTCTTGGTCTAATTAGTCAATATATCATTTTGAGTCATTTAAAAGCCATTTAAGGGTCATAAATGCAAGTGACATGGTTTCTAAGGTCTCCAAGTGTCTATATTTTAATTTAAAATGTCAAATAGGTCATATTACCTATCAATAGTGTTATTTCATATGATATTTATAGGTTATCTAACTAAAAATTAGGAAATCAACTGAAAAAGGAAGAGTTTGGCACTTGTACGACCCATGAGGGAAGGTGACACATAGTAAAAGGTCATGTAATGTCTCTTAATCTTCATTATGCTAAATTTAATATTTTAAATTATTTTTAAGTGAAAAATTGGAGATAAAACCGTTATGCTCCTTGTTTGCCTTTCTAGACACACAAAAGTGGTCAGTAGGTTTATGCTTGGTATAGATAGTTGGAGAAGTTTCAAGTTAAAATCCTTTGGGAGGTGAAACTAAATTTAGAGATATAAATTTAAATTTAAAATATTTATAATATTTTTCAATCATGTTTTATGAACCATCTCTAACAAATTGACTATGTTTTTTTGCTCACTATTTCCTACACCCCTATAGGTTTTGATCTATTTCAGATAGTTTCATACAATTTAGTTGTTAGTTTAATTATAGATGATTTTAGATAAATTATTAAATTATTAATATTATTTGTTTCATGTTTCAAGGTATTTTGATAATCCAAGTATCTCAAGTTGTAGGAGAAAGCACTATTATATGTTACAAGTATATTTTCACCATTTGTAGGATATTCATGCTTTGATAGTGGTTTTTAAAGGTGAAGATAGGTTTGTTTACATGTTCTAAATATAATATTGGTTGCCTTAACCTTTAAAAATCTTTTTTCAAAGTAATCTTCATTGAATTATAGTCATATGCAACTTACCACTCAGGCAACCATGAATGTACATCTACAGGCATCTATTGAAAGGATATCACATTGGAATATATGTTTTAAAGTTGGTTCCAAGACAATAATAATTGCAATTGGTAAATATTCCAAGTCTATATATGAGTTCAAAATAATACACATTATACATAATTGCATTCACTACCTACATATATATAACTCAAAATATTTACTTATAAGTGTCTTCATGGAAAAAAAGTAGGATTAGGAAAAGTATTTTAGATAAAAAATTGTCATTGATAGTAAAGAGAGTTTATTTCTAACTTTTTGAATAGGCCCAAACATAATTTAAACTCATAAATCATGCATATTGCCTAAAGGTTTTGGTTCCTCACTATTTGTATGCAACTTATGTACCTATAGGGGTCTCTCTTTGATGACATCATGATAGAAGGGAAGATTTGATAGTCAATGCAAATATTTTGGATTCCTAGAGTGCATTGGAAAACTTTGAGAAGTCCTAAGATTGGTTACAAACATGTATATCCTATCTACTACCTAAACTCATGTTTACTACCTATACATGATAATGTCTAACTACAGGTGGTGTTGATAGAGAACTAAGGGTACTTGATGGAGGATTTTTGACAAGTTAGAACCTTTCTTAGAGTACTAAGGTGTTAAAGAGATCATGACATGAATTTTTGGAATTCTAAGTGGATATAAAATATGGGAATTTATATCCAAAGATGAAAAGACCTATTCAGGGATATTTTCCAAAAAAGTGAAAACAAAGCCCTAAGGCATTTTGGTGAAAGTCATATGACATGGTTACAAAGACTTAGGAGGCATCTAGATGATTATGTGTTGTATTATCTACATGTGAGAAATATTTTACAAAGTTTTAAGGGTAAATGATCAATGTATTTTGGTTTTTTTGAGGCCCAAAGTCGTGATTTTATGCACTAAACTCGGGCATTATTCACCTATAGTAGACTTTAAATCCTACACCATTCATGAAGTGAGTATAAGCATGTAAATATAAACCCTTATAGTGAAATTTGATCCTAAAATACCTAAAATGGATTATATGCCATGTCTTATAGTTTTTAAGGATAAATTCACTAATAGGATCCTATTTGTCCCAACATAGTTGACTATGTTTGACTGGGACAAATAGTAAGTTTGGGGAGTGTGAGTGTGGGAAATGCATAAAAAAAGAGGAAAATTGATCAAAATCACTTCAAAATACTATTTTAAGTTTTAAATTATGTCTTATAGCATAATTTTCAAGTTCCAACTATGTAGAACATCTATAGGGGTCCTTCTTAAGTAAGAATGCACTCTATAGTCCAAGATTATGAGATGGAGGGTTAGGTAGTGAGAGATATGTAGGGAGTTAAAATGGTAAATATAAATATAATACCTTTCATTATGAAAATTTTGGTTTGTATATGACCTTATAAATGTTTAAAAATTGTAATTGGAACCTTAAGAATACATCACATAATCTACATGAAAGAACCCTGCATACTCAATCTACCTAATCAAGAAATGATCAAGTCACTCGGATCCAATAGTGAAAACATGAGTATAAAGAATAGATAATGTTTATCCATAAGTTATTTTATTATCTCACAATTAATATGAAATTAGATCATGGTGAAAGGGGTTTTAAAGGGCAATACATACTCAATTTATGACTATCATACACACAGTTTGCCTTCTCACAGTCTATTTTAGAGCTTGAAGGAGTAGGGGGGTCTATTGACCTGATCAAGAGACAAAATTTGGTCAAAATTGTATAAATAAAATTTATAACCCTGTAAATCATTCAAATTATCTGATTAAATAGTACAATTACCTTTTATTTTATCTCAAATAGAGGGTACTTCCCTTTATGCACAAATTAGCAATTTTGGGAAATAGAGACAAAGGGATGAGCCAAGAGATGATTGAGCATTGAGGAGAGGTATGTAAAGTTTAAATAAACATATAAAAACATGAGTAATAAAGTACATAATTTATAATCTCATCAAAGTGTCCTAGAATTCAAAGGTTACAGCTAAGCTTAAAAGGTAGGGTTTGTCATAGTGTCCAAATGGGGAGTCACTTACAATTCTAGCCTTAGATATGATTCCTATACTATTTAAACATGATTATGGGATCATATAAGAGGTTTTAAAACTATTGGGATGTATGATAACCACATAGAGAGCCACTTTTGGCATAAAACCAACATTAGGCCTGTGTAAATGGAAGAAAGGGGTTGAGTGAGCAACTTCAGATGTTCACATCTCCCTTAAGGCTATTCATAGAGATTAAAGGAATTTATGGAAGTTTATGGAGGATTTAATCTTTGTTATAGAGGTATTCTTTTTTATTTCCAACGTCTAATCTTCATCAGTGAAGCTTAAGAGGATAAAATAGGCCTAAGCTCATCAAAACCCTTTCTAGTGACTAGATTGAGAAGATTGAGAAATTAGTGCACCCAAATGGCATAGGTTTCCTATAATGATGATTTTATGTTATATAACACTTAGTTAGGATCCCTAAAATCAAGCTGAGTTGTATAGAATCTTACAGACAGGGTATAAAATTTGTTATTTTGACTTTTTTGCATTATGTAGGTTATAGGAGGTTTCAAGAGATGAAATCAACTTTGGAAGGAATATTGAGACTTAAAATAACTCCCCATTTCAATTTAATTCCTTTTAAAAACCCCTAAATTTTCTTAATATCTACTTCATCTTAGCCAATCAAAACTAGCATAGTGAACATGATAGTGAGAAGGGTGAAAAACTTTAAGTGGGTTAATTTTAAGGTGTGGTTGATGCCTCTAAGTCCATGGATGGTCTTAACACATGTATTTCACCCCATTATATGGATTTTCATGAGAAACTAAATAAAAATTTGAAGCCACATGTGCAAGATGTGTGAAAAAGGAGTTTCTTTGATTACAGGTAGTGATGGCTCACTTCCAAAAGATTCTAGATGACCAAGACTACAACCAATGCATGGAGAGACATGTATACAACCATTTCCTCTCAGTATAATAATTAGACCTATCCTTAGTTATTTTTGGTCTATTCTAACAGGGGTAAATCATGAAGGTAATTTTTTGAGCTATAAAAGGGAATTTCATGCCACATTTAAAGAGTTTCATGCCTTGGATTGACACTTGTGCTTCATAAATTTACATGATCAGTTTCATACTGTATTTTCATGCACATTTAACTCCTTCTCTTAGCATGAAAAGTTTTCTTATGACCTTTGTACTTATTTATTCTCTTCTCTCTCTCTCAAGTTCTATAAGAACCAGCCATTTTGGTCTTTGTAAACTATGTTCCACCTAAGAATGGCAAAGCCCTGCTCATTTACATACTATGGATCAATAAATACAACTAATTTTTACCTATTATATGACTATTATTAGTGTGTTCACTTTAATGATATATCTTTAATAGTGATGACTATTGTTTCCTTAGCATTGTTGTCTCATTCTCCCATTTATTTGAAGTTGGAAAGCTTCTTCTTGTAGGTCATGTGAAGTGTTATATGAAGTGTCAAGGTTGAGTGAGTTAGTTTAATAAAATAGTGTTATCTTAGGCCTATTTTATATTCATCCTAGCATAAACATTCATCATACCCTCATAATGAAATATTGATGTGAGAAGATTTATATTGGAAAAGTGTATGTTTAGTTAGTCTCTTGGTATCATGTGTGGCATGTAACTAGTTAGTAGTCATTAATAAATTTGGTGTATCACCTCCCTTATGATAGTTTAATTTTAGTTTTATCTCATTTTTTCCTCAAAAACATAGGTGTATTAGTGATAAAGTTGTACATCAAGGGAGCTATCCCTATCTAGATATTCACCTCATTCTTAAGTTACCCATAGACTTGAGGTGTTTCAATTATGCCCCTTGGATTAGGAGAGCTAAGACATCTCCTCAAAGGGTGTAAATCCAAGTGAAAATAGTCTTTGGCACACTTAGTGGGACCAAGGTCCAAAAAATTGGGAATATTGTTGGTGTATATTTCCTCTATAAACTTTTGGAAACAAACAAATTATCACCAATGGCGACTCTAAATGTTAACTTTTGTTGTAAACAGCCCAGGTATATCTAATTGAAAATTTTGATCAATTTTTGCATTTTATTTGACATTTTAGGTTAATATGAATATATATGGTTAATAATCCTATCATGAACCTCCTTATTAGCCTTTGTATGAATCACCTTTTACCCCTCAATAGTCCTATAAAAATGGCTATCAATATTATGAGCCATGTCAGCCCTATAGCTCTTAATTTTCTCCTCCATATAGACACCATATTGTTGGAAAACCTCATGAGGAAGGCTGCCAAGATATATATGAATAAATTCCTTCCTACCAATCCCAATATAAGTCCTACCAGACATACCATGATGCCTATCAAACTCAAGAGTACTCATATGAGTTTTGTCGTGAGAAACAAGATGTTTCTATGGATTATAGACCAAGATATCAAGATGAAAGGGTTAGATTCTTAGATATTATAATGCAACAAGTTGATTTTGGTATTGATCCCCATCATTAACCTCCTCCTCCTTCATTTTTTCCATCTTATATCAAGTTTTTTTTGCATCCATACCATAGCTACTAGTTAATTAATGGAATATGCTAACATGGGATGATGAGTATGATGTGCTCCATGGTCATCTCATGGAATGGTTGAGAGATGTTTCAAAAGGTCATATGAATACTTTGGAGATGTTTTAAGACTTATAAGTAACTCAATGGGATATGAAATAACAAATGTACTTGGCAAATAAGTGCCTTAAATTATCAATAGAAAGGCTAAGCATGTGAGAGGATAAAGAGCTAAAAAATGAACATGTCATTGTTGAATAACTTCAAGAAAATTATTGGCAAGATGCAGATATTACTTATGTAAATGTTAATCCATCTAATCAATCTAATAAGTCATTTTACAATGAGATTACTAGTGATTTTCTCTTTCCTAAATCCACTCTCAAGTTCTCTCCTTCATCCCACACTCCATATCCAACTCATCAACCTTCTAATACACCTCACATTCCATCTCCTTCACATGATCCCATCCATCAACCTCCCACCTCACCTCTTCTTGAGGAAGAGACCATATTGAGAGAAGAAAGGGAAAAGGAGTAAATTCAACTCATAGTTGATCAAGAAGATCTCATGAGTGATTATGAAGAGGAAGTCACTATAGGGACTCCCTTTGGTAATCACAAGCGTAATTATACCTTCTTAGATGAAAAGAAACATATTGAAGACTCTTTTATAGCTATCTATGAAGAATATGACAAAGACTTGAAGAGGGAATTACTTGAAAAAGACTCTACATCTGATCACAAAGTTGTTTATGATCATCTCAAGCATGAAGATGAATGTGTTATCAAGGATGGAGAATAATTTTAAGTCATCCCTCAAGAGGTTGCACTCCTAGAAGAGTCTCTTGAGACCAAGAAAGAAGTTATTGTTATTAAATATAACCCAATACCTCTATCTAATTTTGAATCACCTTCAAATGAATTGGAGATTGAAGAACACCAAATTGATGACCTCATACATAAAAGAGAAAAGATTGAAGAGGTAGTGGCTCTAGATGACAAGGAAGACAAAACTGATTGGTGTCTACAAATGAAGCTCTTTCAAGAGCTTGAATATCTTTGCCAAGATGAGGGTTAAGTACATAACAAGATGAATAAATATTCTTCTATGGAGGACAATGATCAAGATTGGGTAGATTATGTAGAGTTCCTTGATGAGCTTGAATAACTTGTAAATGAAAATAAACCCAATCTCATTGAGAGCACCATGGAAATAAAGAATGTATGTCTTTTTAAATTACCATTAAAGATCATAGTTGAGGATCCATATGAGAAATTTTAGGTTTTTATGGATATAAGAAGAACTCGATTCCATATATATCCTATTTGGAACTACTTGGTTCTCATTGAACACCATGCCAATGAAGTTGAAAAACACCATGACAAAGATGGAGACATTAATGCCAAGGATCAAAAGGCTACATGCCTATTTCATTCCTCTATGTCATGAAGAAAGAGAGGTTTCAAACTTCCCCTTTGATCTAAGATGAAGTGTTCATCTTAGGTTAGTTAGTGTTTGAGTTAGTTTGTTTGGTTTGTTATGTTGTGTTCCATAATTTTTTTAGTCAACATGTGTATGTTTTATCTATTTCCTTTGTTTCATGTATGTCTTTTATTTTGTTTAGTTGAGGTAATTAGTTTTATTGACTTTATAAAATCCTTGATTCCAATTTTCAAGTTTTATTGTTTGTCTTAGACTTTAGATGACTCCCTAAACCTAGTAGAATAATAATGCTACTGATCTTTAGCATAAAAGGCATACTACCCCTATGAGTCACCAATTTCTTAACCAAATTTGACCTTGTAGGTAAAATTGGGACCCCTATAGGTAAAAAATTAATTTTTATATGTTTTAAGGGTCTAATATTTTTTCATGGGGTGTATTATAAATTATTTGATGTCATTTAATGCCAGATTAGCCTTGGTTTTGGTCTAATTAGTCAATATATCATTTTGAATCATTTAGAAGCCATTTAGGGGTCATAAATGCAAGCATAATGGTTTCAAAATTGTCCAAGTGTATTATTTTACTTTAAAACATCAAATAAGTCATATTTCCTATCAAGAATGTTAGTTCATCTGAAACTTGTAGGTTATCTAATTGAAAATCAAGAAATCAACTAAAAAGGGAAGATTTTGGCACTTGTACAACCCATAATGGAAGGTGAAACGTGGGAGAAGGTCATGTAATGTCTCTTAATATTCATAAAACTAAATTCCACATTATAAATTATTTTTAAGTGCCAAATTTGAGTTAAAACCATTATGCTCCTTCTTTGCCTTTCTAGACACATAAAAGTAGTTAGTAGGTTTATGCTTGGTATAGATAGTTGGAGAATTTTTAGGTAAAATTAATTTGGGAGGTGAAATTAAAATCATATATCTCTATTTCCATAAAAATATTTTTAATATTGGTCAATCACTCTTTATGAACCATCTCTAACAAGTTGACTATGTTTTTTTGCTCATTATTTCCTACACCCCTATATGTTTTGCTCTATTTTGGATAGTTATATATAGTCTATTTGTTGAGGTTTATTTTATTTGATGATTCATACCTTGTCCAATTATCCCTATGCTTGGTTTCATATTTTAAGGTGTTTGGATAAGCCAATTATTTCAAGTTTCAGGAGAAAGCACCATTTTATGTTGTAGGTAGATTTTCACCATTTGTAGGATCTTCATTATTTGATAGTGGTTTTTAAAGGTGAAGATACATTGGTTTAAATTTTATAAATGTATTTTTTTATCACATTAACCTTTCAACCTCTTTTTTTAAAATCAATCTTTATGGAATTATAGTTATATACAACTTACCAGTCAGGTAGCCATGAATGTACATTTGTAGGCATCTCTTAAAAATATATCATGTTGGAATATATGTCTTAACTATGGTTCCAAGACCATAATAATGATTTAAAAATATGGTAAATTTTTTAAGATCCCAATTCTATTCATGAGGTCAAAATAATACTCATTGTATACACATTCACTGTCTGCATATATATAACTCAAAATGTTTACCTACATGTGTCTTCATAGAAAACAAAAATGTTATATGAAGCATATATTTTGAAATTTTGGAAAAGGCCTAAACATAATTTAAACTTAAAAATCATACATATTACATGAAGGTTCTAGTTCCTTATAGTCTATATGTAAGTCATGTACTTACAGGGGTCTCTCTTTGATGATTTCATAATGAAAGGGAGCTTTGATATTCAATCCAAATATTTTGGAGTCATAGAGTGAATTGGGAAACTTTGAGAAGGCCTAATATTGATCACAAACATTTATATCTTATCTAATACCTAAACTCATATTTACTACCTATACATCACAATATCCACCTATAGGTGGTGTTGACAGAGAACTTAGGGTACTTGATGGAGGATTTTTGACAAGTTAGAACCTTTTTTGGAGCCCTGAGGTGTTAAAGAGATCATGACACACATGTTTGGAATGTTAAGTGGATAGACAATATGGGAATTTATCTCCAAAGGTGAAAAGACTTGTTCATGGAAATTTTCCCAAAAAAGTGAAAATAGAGACCTAAGGCATTTTGGTGAAAGTCATATGACATGGTTACAAAGACGTTGGAGGCATCTAGATGATTATGTATTATAGTCTCTACATGGAAGAAATACTTTAAAATTTTTGAGGGGTATATGATCAATTAAATTTGGTTTTTTGGAGGCCTAAAGTTGTGCTTTTATACACTAAACTCAAGCATTATTCACCTACTATAGACTTTAACTCCTACACCATTCATGAAGTGAGTCTAAGCATGGAAATATAAAACCTATTAGTGTAAGTTGCTCCTAAAAGAACTCAAATGGATCATAAGCCATGTATTATAGGTTTCAAGGTGATTTATTATTTTTTGGTAAATTAGATGTTTAATTCATATATAATAAATGAGTCTAAGTAGATAAAATAATTAAATAATATGCAATAATTAAGCCACTAATTTTGTGTAAACAAATAGTATTTTTGACATTTCTAAAAATATTAATGAGTGAGATATAAATGACTTAGCTTATTCTAGGCTATTAATGTTGAGAGATTTTGATATTAGAGGAATAGAACTGGGATATCATTACAAATTGAGATTTAGAGTTTGTTTCTTGATTGGACAAGACCATAAAAAATAGGACACCCTATTATCTGACATTATAGTCCTAGTCTTGTTGATATTTTCCAAACTTCTCAAAAAGATATGATTTTTCTAGGCTTTATTTTTAGCATTTATGTGAGCCTATTTACCAAATCTTAGATCCTCATTGTCAACAAAACTCCTTGTAGAGTTGATTCTTCATGTGTCTATGTCTTTTATGCAATTAAATAGAGCTTTGGCAAATAGGGAAAAGGGGTTAGTGTGTAAAGTATATAATGGGCACACTTCAAAACCCATGTATGGGCACATTACTTACATACCAATACTTTTAGGAGGGATCAAGCTATAATTAGTTCTCCCATTGAAGTGTTTGGTGCAATAGTGTGATGAAAATGCAAGTAAATGTGAAACTAGGTGTACTTGAAATGACTAGGGAGTATAAAGGTTTGAATAAGCTTGAAATATTGTTGGATGGTTGTATGTAGAGAATAGGGAAGAGTGTTTGAGTAGTCTTGCTTGTATTCTTGCTTCTCTCTTATAAATGAGTGCCAACCCTTCTAAATGGACTTTGAATGTCCTTTTCTAGGGGTTTTAATGATCATGGGTTAAATCAATTCACATTAGGCTAACATGAATTAGGATAATGATCTAGGATAATATGACTATTTAAACCAAAATTTAACTTGGATAATAGCACTATAAATAAGACACCTTGAGTTTCAGCATTGTAATCCAAGTTTGGGCACTATTATCTTGAGGGTAAGAGACTTAACAGGATATATTTGTCATGGAAAGATCAGCCTTGGTTAGTAAGGGTTTAGTTTGGAAGGCTATAGATGACTAGGAAACTATGAAAAAATTCCTAAGAGAGTCAAGATATCAAGCAAAATGGACCTATAGATTGGGTGTCATTATCCATACTCAAGTTACCAAATTTCACATTTTATGACTACATTTTCCCCCCTTTGTTCTAGTGATGCAGTAAAGTGAAATAATAGGATAAAGGAAAAATATAAAGCATACCTAAACTTACCTATAAAGTTGAATCTCATGAATTTGTGTGATGTTGGATGTGCATAGAGAGAGCATGGTGTGAAATGTGAATCTATAATGAAAAATGTAGAGTAGATCAGTCCTTATTAGATATGTTATATCTAAAATAATAATGTACAAAAGTTGGGTAAGAAAGAAAGGAAGAGAAAGGAATGAATACACCTCATCAGGTATGCAAATCAATATAAAACCTATTGTGATGTTATATTGTGTTGGGTGTGTTTTGTACCAAAAATAATATTGTGAATGAAGCTGAGTGCTCAATTCCCTGGAAGTGGCTCAAAAATGCAAAAATAGGCCCTTTGGATCCATCATTGCCTACAAAGTGAATCTAATGAATCATGTGTGTGTCAATCAATGTTTGGACTATGTGTTTTATCCCTCTAAATAGGTGGCTCAAGAATATAAAGGCTAATTAGTCCTTTTTCTCTATCATTGCCCCATGAAGTAAAGCTATGAAGTAATACCGATATAGAATAGATGTCATATGAGATGGCTCTTGAATCCCATAAATGTATTTTGATATGAAAGTGTTGGCATGGATATTCAAATGCATGTTAGAAATTAGGCCACTCTTTCTATTTTGAAAGATGGATATTAGGCTTGTATGAAAGCCATTCCAAAACTAATGCAATAGGCTTATACGAAAGCCAACTCAAGAACTCGAGTACTCAAGAAGTTAAGCTTGTATGAAATCCAAACTTGAAAAATTATGTTAATCACCTATAGATGGATTAAGGCACATAAATATTGAGAAATTCTTGGGAAATAAACTAAACTCAAAAAAAGGGGAGGATCAATGTGTTGCACACATTTCCCCCAATCACTAGTGTCTAGAACATGGATTCTAATCTAGAAGTTATATTAACTACCTAACCTAAAACTATAAGTGAGATCCATCATGCCATGCATGATGCCCCTATATCTAGATTCTTTGAGAAAAAATTGTACTAAAACATGTTGAATCTAGATTGTGCTATATTGATAAACGTGTGACTAAACTCACCTTTCTATCTATTTACATAAAAATTGTTTTTTTTTTTGTTTATATAAGAGCACCAAAAATAAGACACCCTATTGTCTGGCAATATAGTCTAACTTTGGCACTATTATCTAGGGCTAAATCTATTGACTATTTTGGATTCTCTGATATCTACCTAGTCTATTATACTTAGTCTAATATTTAGGTTCTATTTTGAGTGTTCTAAAAAAATTATTTCAACCACTAGGAGATCTGATATATATGAAAAAACCCTTATTTGTTTCCCCCTCTTTTTAGGGTAGGAATGAAGACCTTGTAATGACTACCCTCAAAAGAGATATACCTACAATTGTGCTATGTTGCATAGATACATGATATAGTAATGATAATTGACAAGATATCTCAATATATAGAAAGGGTTATATTAAGAGATTATTAGATCAATAGGGGTATGCCTAGATACATATAAAAATGTAAAATCATGTGTAATGTACTTAACTAGAATCAAAAGTGTTAGTTTTTAGTTGTCAATGAGGGATGGAGCATGATGTCCATCATGACATCCAAGAGATCAAGATAAATGCATGATATAGATCATGGCATTTGCAAATAAGGACAATTAATCAAGAAATAATCAATAATCATACAAATTTGGTAAAGTGTCCAAGCAAATAAGGTACATGGGCACATGTCACTCTTACTAGAAAGAAAACATACAAGGCATGTTTAAATGCCACATACACATACCATAGAACAAACAATATTGGCATGAGGGATACAAACGCATAGAATAGTACAAGCAAGGGAAATTTTGGTCCAAAACTCAAAAGATTTATTTGAAATATAATTCAAGAAATAAGAACAACATAATAACAATAATGCTATCTCTGAGAAGAGATGTTTTATTCATCAAATTTATAGACCCAAACATATGCCTTTCTCTGAGAAGAGATGTATGATTTCCATTTTAGGTTACATTTTAATTTATACATGTTTTGAAGGTATTATGAGGATGTGTAAGGTCACCAATCTTGAGGTAGAATAAGTGGTTTGACTTCTATGATTTACAACAATATAGAATTTGAGGAATTACTATTTTTAGAAACTTACTATTTTTATATTACACTAATAAAATTGAAATTTAGGGCACTTCCATTTGTTTTTCAAGGGTCAAAACCCACTAATCAAAGATATATACCATCTCATGACGTTCCCCTCATTCTTATATTTCTAATGGTTCAAACGGGGATTCAAATGGAGCTATGGTGCAAAAATATGGCTCTCAGAAGTTCTACCACCAATTGGGGTAGAACCATCACCTGAATTGTCACCTAAAATGTTTTTCAGATCATTCCTCCCTCCTTGAGAATAAATAGTCCCCATTAAATCAATATTTATCATCAAGTGTGGTAGTTGTGTTTTTATTTGATTCCTAATGCATACTTTGAATGGACTATGCTTTATGGAGCTATACTTTATGGAGTTGTGTAGGGCCTGATTGTTCACCATTTCTATCTGACCATTAATCTATGGATGGAAGGCCATGAAATTATTTATATTCTTATCTACTATCTTCTATTTTTGTGTTGTTTGTGTAGTTATGGATACAACATTATCCCTTTTGGATTCTTATGGCTTGACCACCATGAGAACAAATTTCTTAGCATTAATCAGGGATATAGATGTAGAAGGTGGTACCTCTGGTACCCTATAGTGGCATGTTCCAAGAGTGATAATGATCCTTTGAGTTCTTGATTCATAGATTCCATGTTGATCATACATGAATGTCTAACAAAAGAGTACATCATAAACATCGAGATTGACCACATCACATAAGACCTCATCTTGGAAAAGTTTTATTGCATATGAGAGAAGACATTGGTGGGTGACATGGAGGTTTCTCCCTAGACTCAACCATCCAATACTGTATGGATTTGGGTGAGGATTTATGGACAAATTTAGGCTTTTCACAACATTAACAAAGATTAAATTCTTTTGACTCCCACTATCAAGAATGAAATGCAAAGGCTTACCTTTCACCCATAACTTAGAATGAAACAACCTTTCCTTATCATTTGTCCTCTCCTCATGGGTCTGTGATGAAGCAATGATGGCATCAGGCTCAGCATCTACAATCTCTTCTTCATCCTCTTCAACTATAGGCTGTGTATGAGGAAAAGTAGTAGATGTTGAGGATTGTGACTCAAAAAGTAGGGACTTGATGGCTTAACATTCTTCTTTAGAGTTAGTTCCAGATTTTTGATAATCACACCACTTTCAAATATTTCCTTCCTTTTGCTTCAAATTTTGGCCTTGTGTTTGACCTTCTTTATCACTTTTCCATTTTAAAGGCTGACTCTTCATATTCATTCCTCCATGCTTCTGCTCAATCTTCACTATGAACTTGTATGCCTCACTGAGGGTTTCCAATTTGAAGAGTTCCATTTCTCCCCATATGTACCATTATAGTCCACCATGATATTTGAGAACCTTGTGTTTATTAATTTCTTGAATGCCCAATATCACAAATAGAGAATGAAAAATGTCAGTGTAATCTTGAACAGATTGTTCCTTACCTTGGTGAGGTTATTTCTACTCTATATACAGATCATCATATGCTCTAATGGGGTGGTATTATTCCTTTATAGCTTCTATGAAATCATCCCAGGTAGGTTATACCTCAAGGCCAATATCATCCATACTAAATCTATTTTTGTACACTTCCCACCAATTTTTGACAGGTAATGATGCTTTCAACAAAGCAAAAGTGATCTTCTCTTTATCAGTGAATTTATTTATAGAAAAATAATATGACAATTGATCCAACCAATTTTCTACTACATCAACATTGATTTTGCCTTCAAATGTATGGATATCAAAATTCACATGAACTTTGAATGGTGTTGGGGCACTGAAAAGATGTGGGGTTATAGATGAGGAGCAAAATTTCCCATCAAATTTTATTAGAGAATTTGGTAAAATTGTTGTAGTATTTGTTCTTGTTATTGTTAGAGGGCTTCATTCACCATTTCCTTGAAAGGATCAGATGTCTTGATGTTGTCTACCATTTGAAGTCCTTTGGAGTGAATAGGTGGATAGTTTGTTGGTTCTATTTTCCACCCAAGATTCCTATAATCTGACCTCATCCTTGGGATCATACACTCTAAAGACAAACTAATCTAATACCACTGATCCAAAACTCAAAATATTTAGTTGAAATATAATTCAATAAACAAGAACAACATAATAACAATAATGCTATCTCTAAGAAGAGATGTTTTATTCATCAAATTTGTAGACCCAAACATATGCCTATCTCTGAGAAGAGATGTTTGATTTCCATTTTAGGTTACATCTTAATTTATACATGTTTTGAAGTTATGAGGAGGATGTGGAAGGTCACCAATATCAAGGGAGATTAATTGGTTTGACTTCCATTATTTACAATAATATAGAATTTGAGGAATTACTATTTTTAAAAACTTACTATTTTTAGACTGTACTACTAAAGTTGAAATTTAGAGAACTTTAATTTATTTTTCTATGGTCAAAACCCACCAGAGTTTATATTTTTTCCATCTCACAATATTCCCCTCATTCTTAGCTTTCTAACAGTTTAAACGGGGAGTCAAATGGAGCAATGGTACAAAAGTTATGGCTCCCGAAAGTTCTGCCACCAACTGGGGTAGAACCATCACTTGTATTGTCACCTAAAATGTTGTTCAGATCACATTGGTAAATGTTCAAAGGCACACATAGGAGACAAGCAGGAACTATAAATTCAATCCAACAAGTTATGCTAAGTAGGAAGATAAAGAATATAATAAATAAAAAGATATAATCCAATCTAAATAATCAAAGTAATAGTGAAAGTATGAAAGACATATTAATACAAGACTAGGTATATGCTAAGAGATACATAAGTGTTAGATACTAGTGAAATATTGATATAATAATCTATGTAATCGAGTAAGTAATGTACATCATCATGATAACTTAGAGTGTGCAGATTAGGAATGACATAACCTAGATGGTGTAGTCATATAGAAGATGCCCTTAGTGGGTATGTATATAGATGTATGTCTCAAATGTAAAAATAGGATGCCCCCTCAATGGGTAAAGTGAAGTAGTCAAGGATCTGCATGTCACTGCACACGCTCAAAGAAGATCAAGTGAAGTATGGTAATGTAGATAAATCAATATACAATAGCATAAAATAGAAAATGTAAGTCCTAGTATAGTAGTATCAATGTAAATCATAGATGATGCATACAATCAAAATGTTTGTGTTTTTGGATATATTTTAATGTTTTTGGATTTTGAAATAAGCTATGTACAATTATGATTTGAATATAAATTATGTAGACTATAATATGTATAATGGCAGGTTAAACATGGAACTTGCATATATGCATAATATTCATTAGGTTTTTGAGTTTCTTTCCTTCAAGTGAGGCTAGATGATACACTTTAGGGATAATATTTTTAGTAATAATATATGGACCTAGCTAATTTGGTTTGAATTTTCATTTGATTTATTCTTTGGCATTGACATTGTGAATGTTTTCTTTGAGAATGAGATTATTAATTTTAAATTCTCTAGTGTGAACTCATTTATTTTAGGATCATTGTATACATTGTTGATAGATTCTAAGGTGTTTTGCACCTTGACTGCATGTATGGTCTAACTGTTTAAGTTGGTGTAGATGCTTTTCATGACATTGGTCATCAGTGAGAATAACTTTAAGGGAGACATGGATAGATGGTATTTCTAATTCAAATGGTAAGATTGCTTATATGCCATAAATGAGTGAATAAGGATTATCTCCTATGGGCATATAGATATTTGTGTGATAGGCCCATAATTCTAAAACTAGTTGATTGTGTCAATCATCTCTAAATTTTGTCACTATTTTTATTAAAATTTTATTGATAGTTTTATTAGTAGCTTTTGCTTGACCACTTCCTTGTGGGTAATATGAAGTGGAGAATGTGTGTTTAATTTTGTATTTGGTACAAAGCTCTTAAATGATGTTCCATTATCAGAGATGATAGCTATCAGGAGCCTGAAGCATGAAATAATATGAATCATGATAAAAATATAAATATCTTCACCTATGGTACATTGAAGTGGAACTACTTCCACCCATTTGGTAAAGTATTTTGTAGTTGTGATTATGAACTTATGTCCATCAATAGATTTAAGGTTAATTTTTCTAATGAGATCAAATCCTCATAACATTAATGGCCATGGAGAGAGGATATGTTGTAATTATTATGATGGTGCATGTTGTATATTATTGTGTCATTGACATTTGTTGCATAGCTTCATGTATTATAAACATTCATCTTCTATGGTAGGCCAGTAGTACCCTTGTCTAAGTAATTTGTGTGACATGGCTTTTCCATTAAAGTGACCACCACATAAACTATTATGTAGTTGAGCTAGAGAAATTTTGGATTTTTCTAAGGTTAAACATTGTAGTAAGTGTCCATCGAAGGATCATTTAAAAATGTCCCCACCAATGATTACATAATGGATTACTTATTTTTGTAACTTGTGTTTGTCATTTTGGGATAAAGTTTTTGGTGTAATAGATTTGTTTATAAAGTTATAAATATTAGAGAACCATTATGGGGTTGTGGAACTTTGTGTAGTAGCTAAGATGAAAAGAGTAATCAAGTTTGTATTGGATATTGATGGTGATTTTAATCATTTAATTGTAAATATTACTTGATCATCATTGATGTTGATAATAATTAGAGATGTAGCACTAGCCATGGCATCTATGTGTCTATTATATTTTCTAGGGATGCTCTTAATAGAAAATTAGTTTAATTATGATGACAAATATTGTACCATGTTATGGTATGGGATAAGGTGTTCTTATTTTGTTTGATTAACATCATTGACTCGATTGACCACAAGTTGGGATTCACTAAATAATTGAATAGATTTTATTTTGAGGGATTGGGAAATGAATAGTCCTAAGATAAGTGCTTCATATTTTGTTGTGTTGTTGGTGTAGGAGAAACTTAATTGGTATGCTATAGGCACTATGTGACCAGAAGGATCAACAAAGATAATGCCTGCCCCTACCCCAAATGTGCATCGGAAGCCATTAAAGAACATAATTCAAATATTTAAATGAGTAGAATAGGTGGTGAAATCATCTCTAAATGTGTCACTAAGAGGGTTGGTACCTAATAGTGGTCCCACTACCAAATGGTCTGTAATGATTTGGCCCTTTATTAATTTTTGGAAGACTATTGTTAAGTCAAATTATATTAATTACATAACCCATTTTGTCATGTAACTAGTAAGATATGGTTTATCCAATATGAACTTTAAGGGGTTTGATTTTGTGATAACTTGAGTCTCATTATTGACCATGTAATGTCAAAGTTTTTATGTGGTAAAAACTAATGCAAGACATAGTTTTTATGTTGGGGAGTAATTTTTTCCTAATCAACCAATGTGAAAATGATTTAGTAAATTGTTCATTCGGTATTTTGATCATCATGTTGTATTAAGAGTGATCTTAATGCATGATTTATTGCTAAGATATATAGTAAGAAAGGCTTGTCTAGGATAGGTGGTACTAAAATGGGTAGATTAAGAAGATATTGTTTGATTATTTCAAAGCTTTCTTGACAAGCTTGGTCCTAAATAAACTTTGTATCTTTCTTTAGTAGTCAAGTAAATGAATAACTTTTATTAGCAAGCTGAGCTATGAAATGGCAAATTGCTTAGATCTTGCCTTGTAGGGATAAAAGTTGTTTTAATTTTGTGGGAGGTAGCATATCTATAATTACTTTGAATTTTTTAGGATCAACTTCTATGCCATGTTGAGAGATAATGAAACCTAGGAGCTTACCTGATGTAGCTCTTAACACACATTTATTTAGGTTTAGTCATACATTGTATTATCTAAGTCATTGAAAGATCATTCATAAATCAATAACATGATGTTGTCATTTCTTAGATTTAGCTAATATATCATCAACATAATCCTTGATCGTATGGTGAATTAAATCATGAAAGATATGTGTCATGGTACATTGATATGTGGCTCTAACATTTTTTAATTTGAAATTCATGACAATATAACAAAATGTGCCCTAAGGTATTATAAGAGATGTTTTTTCTTGATCTTCTTCAGTGATCTTGATTTGGTTGTATCTAATAAATCCATCCATGAATGATAACATTTCATGCCCAGATTTAGAATCAATGATCATGTCGATATTAGGAAAAGGGAAGTCATCTTTTGGGCATGCTTTATTTAAATCTCGAGAATTAGAAAAACACTAAATTTGTCCATTAGGTTTGACTATAAGGACTATTTTAGAAATCCATTAAGTGTGTGCTACTGGTCAAATGAAGCCATCATCTAAGAAAAATTGGATTTCATTTTTGACCAAGAAAGCTACCTTAGGATGCATTTTGTGAATTTTTTGCTTAATTGGTTTAGCATCTGGGTATAAGGGAATATGATGGATGTTGATAAACATATCAATTCCTAGAATATATGAGTAAGACCAAGCAAAATTTTTTGGGAAATCTATTAAATTTTGATGGATATCTATATCTTCTTCCTTTTGGAGGGAAATAACTAATAAGACAATGTAAAGATCATGATCAGTTTCAAGTTTTAAATTTATGGTTTCTTCATTAAGCATTGTGGAATGATCGAGTGTGTAAGGAGTGGTAGGGATAATATCATTTGAATCAATTGGTATGTCTTAAGTCAAGTTTATATTTTCTCCAAAATATGCATGGGCATTTATATGATGAGGAAATCTATTTTTATGATAACAAGATGGAAGGTCTTCATATGCTCCAAGAAATTACAGGAGGGATTCATCATTGGGAAATTCATCTAATATGAACATATCTTGTGAAGCTATATCATTGATGAGATCAGGGTAGATTAATGATGATGTTGAAGTATGATTAATGGTGTAATCTAATGATGTAGTGGGTGGACAAAACTTGATATGCTTTGAAGTGGTAGAAAAGGGTTTACTATGAGGATAGGTAAACTGATATCCTAGCCCTTGCATTTCATGATGTTTAGATGCCTCAACAGGATTGATGATTCTTTGTTTGTGATTTCTAAGGCCTTTGTCATGATATCCCATTTGATTAAGGCATTTAATTGCAAAATTTGAGGTGAATGGGTGCTTTGGTGTCGGTGATATTATGGAATTTCGAGTTTGTTGATGTGTTACATGGTTTGGGGGTACATTGTGAATAATAGGTTATGTAGGTAAATAGCCAAGATTAAAGTGAAAAATATAATTCTATGGTGTGTCAAAAATTTGATAGTGTTTAAAAGGTTCATTATCAATTGGTCATGTGTATATGTAGCCTTTGTGACTAAATTTGAGATAGGCATGGAGTGTAAAAGGGACTACATGCATATCATGAATCCAAGGATGACCAAGTAATAAATTATAGTTGACATCATTTAGCATGACTTAGCAAGTAGTTGGTAGTGTCTTAGGCCCTAATGTGAGATTAAGTGTTATTTGACCCATGACATTTCATGGAATGTTGTCAAAACCTCTTATGTTCATATCAGAATGATCTAGATCATGAGGTTCTATATTAAGATGTTTAAGAAAGTAAATGTTTTAGATGTTGAGTCTTGAATTGTTATTGACTAACACTCATTTTACCCCTACATCATTGATTCATAATTGAATATATAGAGGGAGGTATTGTGTAATGATGTGTTATGGGCATAAATCCTCTTTTTCAAAGGAAATGTGTTCTTTAGACCATTAGATTATGTTAAAGATAGATGCAACATAAGTTGGTTCAGCTAAAATAGGAACTCTGGTATTAAGAAGGGTTGTATACAACACATATTTGTAAATATTGGATTGTTGAAGGAGTTTGAGAATAGAAACTATGTCTAAAGGGATGCTAGTCTGAGTGAGAAAGTTATAGCCACGGCTATAATCAACCTACCTATCTTCATAAACTTGGGTGATAGCATGGACCACCTGATCTAATATAGGCATAAAGCTAGTAGTAGGTATGGGATAAGAGCTATATATACCAAGTTCAAAGGAAGGAGGGATGGGTATAACAGCTAGTGTTTGTTGGTGTCTAGTAATGATAGGGAGATACTAAAAAATAGCCAATGATTTACATGCATTTAGGTAGAAAGCATGAATTTAGAGTGAAATGCATGTAATTTGAGTGATTATTTGTGAAAATATATACTTATAAAGAATAATCCATAGGCAAGATAGCAAGTAAGATATAGAGAATGTGACATTATGCATGAATGCATAGAAAATTTTGATATGCAACATAACATTGTGTATGTGTTTAGTATAATAAATTAGGAGACTTTTCCATATGACAAATATAAATTAAATGATAGAGAACATGATTTTGTGCTTGAATGCATAAAAATATTTGACTTGTAACATAATATTGCTAACATGTTTCTCATGATAAATTTGAAAATTGTTCCATATGAGATTTAGAGAGTATGCTAAAGGAATATTTAAATCTTATGTAACTTTAGAAATAAATGTTGTAATATCATCCCTTATTATAAAAATTAAACATGAAATGCAAAGGATGAAACTTTATACTAACATATGATAGACATCATCATTCATGTACATGATAGGGCCCATTATGGTTTCCTTATTATTTGTAATAAATGTAAGAAAATTTTGTAAATAAATGAGCAACATTTTTGAAATATGAGTATGGATGTAAGGTGATACCTCAAGAAGCAAAATGGATGCTAGTACATTCAACTATGGATTTATATATATATATATATATATATATATATATATATATATATATATATATATATATATATATGCAAAATACTATGAATTTCTAAAATTTGGAGTGATTTTCAACATTTAATATGCAACTAAAATTATAGAAAATTATTGTAAAATTATTGGGGCTAGTTGATGGAACTAGGGTTTGAAATAAAATATTTGTAAAATTTACTACAAAAGTTTAAAAATTGAGAGGAATTTCTGATTTTAATATTTAAGAAAAATTTAGAAATTTATGGGAAAAATCAAATTAGGAATTTACCTTAGGGTTTTTAGGGTTTTTAGGGTTTTTATGTGAAATTTGAAGTATGTCAGGTTCACCAAATGATTTATTATTTTTTAGGAAATTAGATTTTTAATTCCTAAATAATAAATGGGTCTGAGTAGATAAAATCACTAAATAATATGCAATAATTAAGCCACTAATTTTGTGTAAACAAATAGTATTTTTTCCTTTTCTAAAAATAATAATGAGTGAGAGAAAATATGATTTGTTTATTCTAGGATGTTATAGCTAAGATAGAGTTTGATAGTGGAGGAATAGGACTAGGATACTATCATAAACTATGGAGTTCATTTCTTGATTGGATAGGATCATCAAAAATAGGATACCCTGTTATCTAGTGTTATAGTCCTGGTCTTGTTGCTATTGTTCAAACTACTCATAGAGATATGATTTTTTTGGGTTATGTTCATAGCATCTATGTGAGATTATGTACCAAATTTCAGATCTTCATTATTAATGTAACTCCCTTTAGTGTTGATTTTTTGTGTGCTTGTGTCTTTTATGCAATTAAATAGAGCTTTAGAAAATAGGGAAAAGGGGTTAGTGTATAAAGGATACGTTAAATGAACTTCACACCCCATGTGTAGGTATGCTACCTACATACCAATACTCTGAGTAGGGATAAAGATGTATGTATTTATTCCATTGAAGTGATTGGTGCAATAGTGTGATGAAAATGCAAGTAAATGTAAAACTAGGTGTACTTGGAATGACTAGGGACTAGTGTAAAGGTTTGAATAAGCTTGAAATACTATTAGATGGTTGTATGCAGATAATAGGGAAGAATGATTGAGTAGTCTTGCTTGTAATCTTTATTCTATCTTTTAAATGTGTCAACCCATTTAAATGGACTTTTAATGGCCTTTTATAATGGATTTAATGATCATGGGTTAAATTAATTCATGTTAGGATAACATGAATTAGGATAAAGATCCAGGAGAATATGACCATTTAAACTAAAATTACACTTGGGAAATAGTGTGAGAAATAGGATAACCTAAGTATTAGAATTGTAGTCTAAGTTTGGGTGCTATTGTCCTGAGGGAAAGATACCTAGGGGATAGATTTTTCATGAAAATATCAATAAGGGTTCAGTCTGGAAGGCTATAGATGACTAGGAAATTGTGAAAACATGCCTAAGAGAGTCAAGAGATAAAGAAAAATGGACCTATGGATTGGGTGTCATTATCCATACTCAAGTTATCAAATTTTTCATTTTATATGACTACATAAGGAAAAATTCACCTACAGGATCCTATTTATCCCAACACAATTTACTGTGTTTGACTAGGATAGACAGTGACCAAGTTTGAGGAGTATGAGTGTGGTTAATGCATAAAGAAGAGGAAAATTGATCTAAATAATTTCCAAATAGTATTTTAAGGTTTAAAGGAGGTATTGGAGCACCATTTTCAAGGTCTAACTATGTAGGATCATCTACAAGGGTCCATCTTAAGTAAGAATGTAGTCTACAGTCTAAGATAGTGAAATGGAGGGCTAGGTAGTGAGAGGTATGTAGGGAGATAAAATGTAAAATAGACATAGAATACCTTCCATTATGACCATGTTTTTATCAATATGACCTTATAAATGTTAAAAAATAAGAATGGGAACCTTAAAAATACATCACATAGTCTACATGAAAGAACCATGCATGCTTAGTCTACCTAATCAAGAAATGATCAAGTCACTTTGAGCTAGTAGTGAAAACATGAGTATCAAACATAGATAGTATTTCCCCATGACTGATTTTATTATCTCACAATTAATATGACATGAAATCAGGGTGAAAGGGGTTTTCAAGGGCAATACATAGTCAATATATGACTATCATACACATAGTCTACCTTCCCACACAGTTTATCTTGGAGCTTGAAGGAGTAATGGATCTACTAACCTGATCAAGAGACAAAATTTGGTGAAAAGGTTATCCATCACTTAGATTACCCTCTCAAACATTAAAACTTTATTATTAAATATGGGAGGTACTTTTGTCTTAGATAGAGGGTACTTCCATTTATGCACAAACTAGAATTTTTGGGGAATAGAGATAAAGGGATGATTTAAGAGCTGATTGAGAATTGAGGAGAGGTTTTGAAAGTTGAAATACACCTATTCCAACATTATTAATCAATCACATAAGGGATAATCTCATAAAAGTGTCTTATAAATCCATGGTTATAGTCAAGCCTAAGAGGTAGGGTTCATCCTAGTGTCCAAATGGGAAGTCACTTAAACTTCTAGACTTGTATATGCTTCATAGACTATTTTATCATGATTATGGGATCATAATAGAGGTATAAAAACTATTTTGATGCAAATGATACACATTAAGATCCACCTTTAGCCTAGAACCAACAATAGGCCTATGAAATGGAAGAAAGGGCTTGAGTGAGCAAATTGAGATGCTCACATCTCCATTGAGGTTGTGCATGGAGATTCAAATACTTTAGGGAAGTTTATGGAGGTCTTTAAATATTATCTAGTGATATTTTTTGGAATTTCCAACATCCAATTTTCATGTACGAAGCTTAAGAGGGTAGAACAGGCCTAAGCTCATCAAAATCCTTGCTAGTGATCAATTTAAGAATATTGAGCAAGTAGTGCACCCAAATGGAATATTTTTCCCAAAATTATGATTTAATTTTATATAATACTTATTCAAGATCCTTACCATTAGGATGAGTTGTATGAAATCTATATAGACAGGGTATAAAACTAGTTATTTTAATTATTTTATACATTGTGCATGTTCTAGGAGTTTTCAAAAGATTAAATCAAATTTTAAAGGAATATTGAGACTTAATATAACTCCCCATGTCAAATTCATGCCTTGTAAAAAATATTAAGTGTTCCTGCTAATTTCTTCATCTCAGCCAGTTAAAACTGGCATAGTGAACATGATAGTGAGAAGGGTGAAAAACTTCAAGTGGGTTACTTTTAAGGTGTGCCCGATGAATATAAGGCCATATATGGTATTAACACATGTATTTCACCCCATTATACATATTTTAATTGGAAACTAAATCCAAATTTTAATCCAAGTGTGCAAGGTGTTTGAAAAAGGATTTTATTTAATTACAGGTAGTGATGGCTCACTTTTAGAAGATTTTAAATGACCAAGACTAAAACTAATGCATAGAGAGACATTTTTAAAACCCTTACCTCTTATTCCAATAATTATACCTATTCCTAGTTAGTTTTTTTATGTTAAAATAAGGCTAAATCATGAAGGTAGTTTTCTGAGAAAACAAATGGAATTTCATGCCACATTTTAAGAGTTTCATGCCTTAGATTGACACTTGTGCTTCCTAACTTTGAATGATCAGTTTCACACTCTCTTTACATTAAAATTTAACTAATATCATCATAACAAGTGTTATTTTGACCTTTTGACTTCTTTCTTATCTTCTCTCTCTCAAGTTCTATAAGAACTAGCCATTTTGGCCTTTGTAAACTATGTTCTACCTGAGTATGGAAAATCCCAACTCATTTACATACCATGGATAAATAAATACAATTGATTTTTACCTATTATATTAATTTTATTAGTGTGTTCCCTTTAATTTTATATCTTTCTTAGTGGTGACTATTGTTTCCTTAGCATTGTTGTCTCATTCTCTCACCTATTTATAGTTTGAAAACTTCTTATTTTATGTCATGTGAAGTGTTATATGAAGTGTCAAGGTTGAGTGAGTTAGTCTATTAAAATATTGACATCCTATTCATATTATATATTCCTCACAACCTCATAATTAAATATTGATGTGAAAAGATTCAGATTGGAAAAGTGTATGTTTAGTTAGTCTCTTGTTCTCATGTGTGACATGCAATTGGTTGGTATTCATCAATAAATTTGGTGTATCATATCCTTTAGGATATTTTAATTTAATTTTTCTCTTCATTTTCCCTCACAAACATAGATGCATTAGTGATATACAAATGGTACATCAAGGGAGCTAGTCTTATCTAGAGATTCACCTCATTCTTAGGCTACCCACAACCTAGAGGTGTTTCAATTGTGCCACTTGGATGAGGAGATTTGAAACATATCCTCAAAGGGTGAAAATATAAGTGACAATAGTTACCACTAACCCATTTTTTTCAAATCAAATATGAATATGAATAACTAGGTTTTTGTTATTTGACAAGGAGTGATAGCATGTGACCCAGATCTGAAAGCACTAGAAAGAAGGTGACATAGAACCTAGAAGAATCCAATTAGTATCATCAATTTTCAACATATATTCCATATTATACACCTACATCCAAGTTATACAATAGCATCAACACAATCATCCAATGTGGACACAAGTGTCTATGACTATAAAGGTCAAATTTCTAGAATCATGTGACTATTCCAAAATCTAGATCCAATCCACTTTCTACCTGTTCTAGATCTAGATTTCTATTAGCATCAAAATTAACTAAGTATATTGTTTTCATTGTTATTGTAATTTATATCATAGTTTTAATTTTTTTTAAATATCATATCAACATAATAATTTAGTATATGTTCTATCTAAGTTTCAAAAAAATGGCTTGCTTTAGAGATAGTCTACCATCCTTGTGCCCAAGGATATCTCTACTCCTTTAACCCTATATCCCCCATAGTATATATTTTAGGGTTAAACACTAATAAAAAAACTTAAAAACTTATAAATAATATTATTTTCAACATATTTGCTTTTGATCTTTATTTTTCTTCACTTCACAATTTCTAAAAAGGGGGAAAGACTATTTGGGAATAAATAAACATCAAAGGGAGAGAGGGTAAGGTAGAAAATGTAAATCTCTAAATGAATGGTAATAAAAATTCTTTAGGGACTAAAATAATGTGCATATACATTTTAACCATTATATGTAAATTTTCATGAAGGCTTGGGCTCCAGTCACACAGGGAAAGAGTCTAAGGAGAAAGGGTGAATGGTTGATTCAGTGATTCCTTTTAAAAAGAAAGGCAAAAAGTCCTATATTTAATCACACATATATCCTCATAGATTTAAAATGAAGTAAATAAAATTAAATAACTAAACAATAATATCTTAATATCATCATAATGAACAAATAAACCTTATAGAGGGACATAAATTATAAATCCTTAACATTAGTGTCTATCCATTTAAATTAAAAAGAAAGTGGAATAAATCCATGAAAATGAAACACATTTAAATAGGAAACCAAATTTGCATTCATATCAAAGTGCTCATTTATAATGGATTCAACCTAAATAAAATATTATATATAATTATATATTAAAATAATTGGAACCGATCTCTTAGTAGCACAAGATCCCACTCTTGGTCATCATGCCCTGAAATGGTTATAACATAATTACAATAAAATATTTTGCATTCCCAAAAAAGGAAGAACCAAATTCAAAGGTCCCACTAAGAGATAATTAAGAGGAGGTTAGAGGGGGAACTTCCAAACTAATTTGGTAGTCCCCACCAAGATACCAATGATTTATCAATGAAGTTGGCCTCATGATCTAGCTTTATAGGTAGACAGGTGGCTCCTAGAATATGATCTCCACCTAAGTCAGTAGTCTCTCATGGACTTTGAGTGGGCCCTCAAAAGAGACTTTCACCTCTTGGACTTGGATTAATATTAATATGGACTACATGAATAACTCCTTAAAGCCTTGGCTCCCATCTTATTGGCATTAGAAATCTTTATCTTCATGATTTCATTAAAGTGTGTTAGGTGGACCCCAAACTCATCTCTTCCCATCAGAGTTTCATCTAGATGAAAGATAATCAACATGATGACATCTTTTAAATAAGTATATTACACTTACTTTTATCTAATAGCTTAATGGTCTCTTGGTCATCTCTCAACTAGTCCTTAATATATGTCTTCATGATCCCTAAAAAAGATTGATATAGATTTAGATCCATAAGGGACATTGATTTCAATTCTGGGAATATTCATTCATTGATGATAGTATCCATCTTCCCACTCTTATTAAAAATTTATATAATTATCTCAATAGTACACTTAGGCTCTTTTGAGAAGTTATTTGATTAATTTTATAGCTTTAGTCACTTTTTTAAGGGCTATGAAAAATTATGTAAGTGTTGCCTCTAATTTTACAATCAAGCCTATAGGGAAGGTGCTCCTTATTAGAGACTCTAAATTTCTAACCTAATGCTTAAGATCCTCCATCATCTTCTTTGTGGGGTCATTTATGGCCCAAATCATTGAGCATGGGTCTTATGCTACCTTCTCTTATCCACTCATAGTCCACACTTTGGTGAGGGAGAAGAGATCATACTTGGTCCTCTATACCATAGGACTTGCCTGTTGAGTGAAGGTTTGCATGATCACCCTCTTCATTCTCTTGGATACTTTACCTAATTACCACTAGATATCTAGGTCTCCATGATAGACTATCTATGGTCTTTTTGAACTCAAAGACTCAATGGGCCTAACCCAACTTGGTCTAGATATTGTGCCCAAGGTAGTATAAGGTGAAAAATGAAAGGTGGATGAAATTGAAGTGGAAGGTGGAGGAAAGGATGAAAGACACAAGATTTGAGGGGGAACATATAATGGGATGTAATATGGAGAGGAAATTGGGATAATAATGGATGGGGTACATGGGGGAAAACATAAGAACCAAAAATGAGGAAGCCCAAAGGAATAAATGTGATTTCCATTATTCAAGGTTTATTGAGACCTAATGGCTAATAGTGCCTGAGAGTTGTGTATTCTTTATAAGTGAAGAAATTTATTGGTTATATATAAATAATTGATGGGATGGGATGATATCTAAATGGGTCTAAGAGGGAGCCATAAACACTGTTAGATGGGGCACATAGTAGATATGAGTAACCACATTTTGGTTCTTCTTCAGTCTCTTTTTGGTGTCTATTTATGTTGGATACATTGAGGTAGAATCAATAAAAATTGGTTACAAATGAATCCTATAAGAGATAAACATATACTACCAATATTGAGGTGATGGTAGGAATAGTAAGAGATGTAAATATAATAACATTAAAGGTCATAGTATCCACTAAGAAGGAAGGGATACTTGGAGAGACCATTATTGAAATGGAAATTATGCTTGTAAGGGTAGCTAAAAATATATGGATACTAGGAATTTGGGATTTTTGAGGTGATAAGCTAACTTACAGGGATAATCTAAGGGTTAAAAAGGGTGCATAAGCTACCAATGGAGTGGAAAAAATCCATAATTGGGTTTCAAGTGGAACTTGGGCCCTAAGGATGCCAAAAAAAGGTTACCACTAAAGGAGAAAGGGGAATTGATCCTTAGGGATCACTAGGGTAGGGGTGGCATGGAGGTAGTATGCCTTAATTAGATATGAAAACATAGGGGAGTTGTTAAGGGTTATGTATGGGTGTTATCAATTGGGATGACTAGTTTTATAATAAGGGATATTGATCTCTATATGGGTTAGAATCAAGATTATTGTCAAAATGCATAGTGCAGACAACCTAAGGTTGGCTTACCTTTTGTAGTGTCTTAGGCATATTATATCTTGAGGCTAGTGGGTTGGCCACCATTGGGACTCTCTACATTATTTTCTTGGATATCCTCCTTGTGGTCATTAGGACTTTAATGATGGGTTGAATGGGTGCCTATTGGGGAGGAATTCATCTCTCCTCAAGAGTGGGATAGGTAAGATCTTGGGCATTTCCAAAAATGGGATACATACCACCTCTACATAATTACCAAGGTTGATGTGGATCTCATCATTAGGGTATAGTTTGTGGTGATATATGATATTAAGCTTTGATTGGTTTCTTGCTACATGAGCTTAGCTTATACTCATAGGATCCCACTATCTGATTTGTATGAGTCCTATGTTGGGACATGTATTTTAGTGTTAGTATATTTATGTACTCTTGGTTCCATATTACCATAGGGAATGGTGGATATTTCCTCTTTTTTCTACTTATAAGTGTCAAGTTACACCGTCATATAGTTGGTAGGTGATCTCTTACTCTATGAGGTAGTTTGGGATGATGTAAGGTAGTAAGAGAGGATACCCACAAATGCATACCATTATTATTGTGATAAAATATAATTAGTACCAATAAGTGACAATGGCCTATAGCATAACCTAGATCTCATATAAGATACTCAGCATGGGTTTCTTTTTTATCACTTGATAGATGACTAGGTAGAAGTATTTATAAATGTCTTAGATGTTATTTCATAAGTGGTGGGTGTATATATTTAAAAACACCACATGCATCATAGATCCCATTGGCACCTATTGGGGTAACATTTAGCATCAAAATTCTAAGGTGGCACATATAAAATCAATGATGTAGTAAAACATGTAGAATTTGTAACTTGCATAAACTACATTCATCTACATGGTGAGGTTAAACATGATGAAGGTCCCCAAATCTAGGACCTGATCTCCCTTCATGATGGAAAAAAGTGTGGTAACCTAACATTTGTTAATGTGAATTATGTTACTTTCCCCATATAAGCAATTGAGTAACAACATGCATGTGTGCACAACATCTCTAAAGGTCCTAATGGTATATGAGTTGGGTCCTCTTTATTGACCCAAAAATTTGGATCCTCTACCTAGTTTTTTAGGACCTCATAGATGTCATTATCATTTTTCCATCCATCCATAAACTCCTAGCCATAGATCATGGTTTAATCTAGGATGCCTTAATACATCTTTAATGCAGCCCCAAAGATGTATGTAATCTTGAATTTGGTGTTTAGTGACCTCAAGATGTCTCAATTATATCAAGAAGAGATAAATAGGTTACCAAATAAGTCTATGCATTGAAATACATCAATTATACACAATATTTTCAAACTTTATCAATTATTGATGCTTTCTCTCTTATAGGAGCTCATTGAGTCTCAATCTCTATAACTACATGCTTTAAAATTTGCACTGGGAAAGGGGTGGGTAGACCATTGGTGATTTTTAGGATTGGTGTCCCTTATACTACCACTTTTTATCTACACAACCTTATCCTATTTACTTCTCTAAGCGTTGTTTCCTCTCTTACACACTCCTCCAATCAATTCACCACCTTACTTAGCACCTTCCTAAGCCTAAAACCATTTTTGATAGCCTACATTACACTATTAGCTTGGGTTGACCCTGTATTCAAATTATTAAAAACACATTATGGGTTTAGGTTGGCTCTCGCTAACCTAGACAAATATTTAACTTGTTTTTATCAATTAAAAATATAGAATCGATTGGGTCAACCCTATCAGCTAAAATTTTAGAAAGGTTTAGGGTTATATCCAACTATATATACACATCCATTTATGTCATTTAAGAAGAAGTGAAGAAGAAGAAGAAGAAGAAGAATATATTGTGCATCTACTTATCCACAATTCTACTTGAGGAACATAGCTTAGGGTTTCAATACTTTATTTGGAAATATGGATCTTTTCTTATGAAGAGGTCTTTTGGATGCATAGAGAAGTTGTGTAACCTAGAGATAACTTATCCTTGTTATCCTTATATACCACAACAACCTCTTGAGAAGCACCTTGGCCAAAGAAGAGATTGAGGTTCAATGGGTTCATCTTCAAAGGTAAATATTCCTAACTTTTCTCCTCCTTTATAAGAGTAGATATATTTGTATTTATACTTCTTTCCCATGCAATAGAGTTTTACATATACATATCTTAATAAGATTCTCCTATGCATGTTTACTTTGTATGTATATTACCCCTCACTTTGTTTCAAAAGCTTTGGTGAGCACTAGACTAGATTTTACTTTAATTTGCATTTCTTTAGTGAATATGAAAACATAGGACCTAACTAGGGTTATTGTATGGTGTTACTTGACTTGAGGCTTTGGAACACTCTCTAGTGATGTTATTATGGTAAGAGATCCCTTGGTTAGGTTTAATAGATCCATCTTGGTCTTGACCTCAAATATCTAATGCATCAACTATTATAAGTGTAAGTACGATTTATCTTCTCTGATCTAGGATTGATTAATATGTCAACTACATTTTATTTTGTATATATTCTGGTGAACCTGATGTGAATCAAACCCTTGTAGGTTTTATTTCACAGTTTCATTTTATCATCATATTATATAGTTTTATTTTTTTAGTATTGTATTGAACCTATCAATATAGTTCTAACAATCTATGCATAGGTTTAACACATAGTCACCCCAAAATGACTTTGTTTTATCTATATAGGTCTCATCAAAATATAGGTGACTAGATAGATTAGCTCACTACAATCTTTTTATTTAGTTATAGATTTACGTACATAGTCAAACTAGTCGACTCTATCCATAATTCTTCTTTTTAGCATATAGGTATACAAACATAGTCAAGCTAGTTGACTTTGTTCACAACTTATTTTCACCACACAAGTTTTGAAAACACCATCAAGCTAGTCAACTCTATTAGAATAATTTAAGAATCAGTGCTTGTGTATTAAAGCATAAAAATTTGCAATCTAAACATATTCAAACCCACCAAGGTTCATTATTACCTTCTCTATCATTTTAATTTTCCTTTTTCAGTACTATTTTTCATAAGTTTGTAGTCTATAAAATTACAACCCTATAGCCAATTGGGTCAACTAGCCCAACATAGTCTTATGTCTAGAAGACATAGTTAACCTGTTCAACTATGTTCTTCCAGATCTTGAATATACATAATAGTAGAGACCTAATAGACTCTATTATACATTTTTTGCATATAATATTGCTTAAATTGACTCTATAATCTTCAAAATAAAGGAATTAACCTCTTTTTTTAGTAATTAATTCACTTTCATTTTAGTTTCTTGCATTCTTAAAGTAACAAAAATAGATTAATTAGGTGTTTTTTCAATTTACCAATTTATTCACACTATTTTTCTCTTTTTCACACACTTCTAAATCACTTTACACCTAAAAAACATTAAAATTTTATCTTCCCAAGGCCTACCTAATTAGATTTCATCACCAAGAGGGAAGCTGACTTATTTTTTTGCCAAGTATAAGCGTGTGGTTGATGGTACATATTAGTGAAGTACCTTACACCTTTATCATTGTAGGATTGTGAAGTGAGGGGGTAGACCCCAATACTAAGCTAGTACCATTACCAATATAGATCCCTTTAGCCTAAACTTTCTAAAACCATCCTTAGATTACATTCTAGTTCCTTATTAAACCCAACTTCCCATCACATTAATTTCAAAATTTATGATAAACGACACTTAGGAATGACTAATTAGTTAGCACTTAATTTTAATTAATTGTTTGCTCTTTGATCATTGTATTTTGTATTGTAAAACTTTAATTAACTAGTGTTGGTGAAATTTTTGTGTTGTTTGTTCCAATTGGATCAATAACATTAAGCCAATTACTTGTGTGCTTTATTTAATTTGTTTATATATCATTTTTTAAAAATATTTATCTATTTTTAGAACATGATCATCCCTGTTAACATAGTCTCTTACAGACTATTTAGACTGTCTACCTACATTACATAGTCATCCTATCCGACTGTGTCTCTTTATCTTCATATTTAGTTTCATGTCTAAGCAATACATAGTCAACCTATCTGGTTGTGTCCTCTTATTTCTTGTCTTGTTTCTTATTCATTAGTACATAGTCAACCTGCATGATTGTATCCTCTTATTCTCTATTTTATTCCTTGTTTTATAGAACACAATTAACCTATTTTATTTTATATATTATTTCTTAATTTTTCTTTCCATCAACTCTTTAACCTCTCTTTCTCATCATGAATTTCCTATTTGAGGATAATATATATTTGAATCCAAAAAACATGATGATTCTTACCCATCCTAATAAGCTTCCCAAGAAATAGCTTGTGGCTTCCACTTTATATGAAAAAACTATTCACATTGCCCCTTATACTACCAATTATGGGACTCCTCCTCATTCATCCTCAGTTCATAATATTTTATTCTCCTTATAAGATGAGTGTGAATTAGAGTACATTCCTAAAATTATCTTCTTCATTAATGAATTTACTCAACATATATGAAAGTACCCTTCAACCATTTATAATATTATGATAGGTCCTCAAGTAGAATAACCTCTTTCACCTTCCCCTACCTTCTCTCACAAATTCAGTGGAGACACTTTATTTGATTCTCAACCCTTTCCTTCTATTTTGTCTCCTTCCCACACCATTAAATTTTCTTATATGACCTCTTTAACCTCCATGCCAAGTATCTATAATAATATGGTAGGTTTAACTTCTAGTGGGCCTTTCCCAAAAACCCTTCTCCTTAATCAAGTCACTAGTGCATCCTTTCCTATTAATGTTAATCATGCTACTAAAGCTTCTTTCTCTTCAAATTCTAACCATTCCACTAGTGATTATGTTGATATAAATTTTAATAATGATATTATTTATTCTTTTTCTTCCAATGCTTCTCAATCCACTAGTGTAACACATGCTACTACTAATAGTGCAACCCAAACCACTAATACCAATACCAATACTTCACATGCTACACACACTAGTCAAAATACTACCCAAAATCATCAAATTTTATTAAAAACACTCAATCAAATTCATAATTTTCAAAAAAATAATGCAAATCAAATGATACAAATTAAAACCATCTTATTTACCTTCAAAATCAACCCCAATTAGTTTTATGGGGAGCACAAAATCCAAATGTCCCCCACCCCTCCTTAGGGATTCCCATGGTAACCTTATTCCTCAACCACCCCTCATTAATAAAATGATCAACCATCTCCAAAATGAACCTCTTATACCTTAAATTTATAATATATACATAGGAGGTATCACACCTACCATTAGTTATAACAGGTCTACCGATCCCACATTATATTTAAAAACATTTGGTAACCTATAAAAAGATTGGGTCAAACTAAATACCTTTGATTCTACCAATCTATTAGCTAAAACACTCTCAAGAGATGCTTTATATTTGTATAATCAACTAAAAACCCATTATATCACTACCTTGGAAGATTTGGTTAACTCCTTAGTATAAGATTTTCAAACTAGTGATATCCTCGAGAATAACTTAGATCACTTCATAAATTATAAACAACTTGAGTCTAAAAGGAAAAAAATTTCATCAAATTTTGGAATAACTTATCTAATAAATGTGAGCATAATATGGTGTATGATAACCTCTTCCACCTATTCACTAATGCTCTCTACCCCAAGTTGCAATATCAGGTTAGGACTCTTTCCCCAAGAACTTTGGAAGAAGCCATCGACCAATCTAAGTGACAATATTTTCTCATGCACTAATTTGAACTATCTCAACCTATCACAGGCACTCACATGCTCATTGAAAATAAAAACCATCATGATACCAATGATGGTGTCACTAATACCTATGACACCATTCACAACATTCAATCCATTATTCCCAACAACACTATGGATAATGCTCCCCCTCCAAACAACACTCTTAATCCTACATTTTCTCAAACCATCTAATGCAATTGACATTTGAAATGAACATCCCTCATCCTCCTCTAGCAAGATGAGAAGCTACCTTGTCTAGGTCTAAAGATATTATCCTTCTATAATGTGAAGATATGTCCATACATGTTGATGAGACAATTGATACATCTCTTCCCTAAAGTTTCCTATTGCTTCCATGATTCCAGATGATATTTTGCTTCGTGCAAATGATCTTTCCTTATTTATTATCATCCAAATTGGTGGTATCCAATTCAAGTGTGCTTTTATTAATGAGGGTTTATTTACTTGCATTGGCTCCCTTAATTTCATTAAAATTATTATGTATTCTGAATGTAATCTCAAGTCCATAGTCACACATGTTAAAGCTAAAATAGAATGCAAATGCCTCCTTTATGTTGTATATGTCTTACTATTACCATCCTTCCTATCACCATCTAAGTGAAATTTATGATCTTTAACTATACCCAATCTTATAACATCTTGCTTGGTAGACCTTGGACTCATAGTATGAGGGTTATTGCATCATCCACTTACTAATGCATCAAATTCCCCATAATGGTGATATTTATAATATTCAAGGAGACACAAACCTTTGAAATTTTTAATAATTCCAAGAATGTGGTTTCTTTAAAATTCTTACCCTTAAATCTTTGCCTAGTATCCCATTTATGGAATCTCAACATTTCAATTACCCTATCAATTCTACTTGAGGTTATATGGTCATCCCAAACTCATTGGGAACATACCACCTAACCTCCTAGATTTTAATGATGATGAGGTATAAGATATTATCCTCAAGATCAAAAATTCCAATCTATCCCCTCATATCATCACCCAGCTTCTTCCATCCTTACATCCTCATTCCCATGAACATCATATCAATGATATAGTTGTGTTCTTAACTAGGACTAGACATTATATTCATCATGTGAATTCCAACAATAAAATCATACCTACATGTACTTTTAATCTGTATACACTTGATTATGATGATGGTTATGCTTTCAATGACCCATTTGTAGGACTTATCCATGCTAGAGATGTTGAGATTCTTTGATATCGTACCTTTTTATTTTAGTCTTTTCATTCATATTATCACATTCATTCGTTTATAGTGCTTAATTATAGTATTTTTCATAGGGTAGATATGGAGAAATCACATGGTACACCTCTTCTTTTACTATATCTTCATAGAAGCATGCTCATGGATCATGCCATGACTAGTTCTTACCATTTTTATAGATATCAAGACCCTTCTAATTTTCTTCCCCCAAATGTGTTAGGTATTACTCTTAAACCTTTTGAGAATCTAGCTTCACCCTTAACTAATCCTAGTTTGGTTCTACTCCCACTCTACCTTCAATTGAGCCTCATCCTATTTTTAATCTTGATTTAACTTTAGATGAGCCTAGTATAGTTTCTATTTTTTCCCACATTCCCTTGGTGATCGCCTTAATCTTTTGCTACATCTTGATCCTATGCCCACGAAATGGGACAATCAACCTTATTGTGATTTCCATAAATTTTTTGGTCATTGAACTAGAGACTACCAATTACATTAGCCTTCCCAGGTTTCTCATTTTACCTATTTTATTAGTAGACCCCCAAAGTCTACTAATAAGCATATGTGTTACTTTCATGAAATAAATAATCATTATTCCACCCATTATCAAAATATTTTTACCTGATTATATCCATAAATATGGGGAGGTATATTATCTTTGGCACCAATAAGGTACCCATCATACCAATCATTATCATATTCTCTACTATAACCTTAATGATCACCTTATAATGATTTTTTCACCTTCTATTCCTCCTTCCTTAGGTCACCCATGCAATAAGTATCTTCCTTATTCACCTTTAGAACATCCTTCCCCACCTGTGGTTCCTTTACCGCCTATGAATCCTCCATCAGTGGTGCCTCTTTCTCATCTTGAAAATACCATTCCTATTCATGAACATATTCCTATCCTTGAGTATTATATGAAATAGAACTCTCATGAGCATGATCCTTCAGCTACACTTACATTTTTTATTAAGGATTTTTGGAGAGAGGTATTTGTATAACTTTCTATGTAGATTGATAAGACTCTAGCTACCACTAGGATCCAGCTTCATAGATATATTTTAAATGTCATGGATAACATTTTTGGACAAACTTATCAATATTTTTGAACATGTCATGGTGTTCTTACACTTTTTAATATGATTTTTTATTGGATTTGTGATCCATTTTTATATATCTTATATCATTTGACTATGTGTCGAATTTGGTTTCAACTATCTATTTCACATGAATCTGTATATTATGTGTTATCTATTGTATATGATTACATTTAATTTCATCTTATTTTTCTTATAGATTTTTGTCATTATTTCCATGATTAAACACTTATGTCTATGAGTTCCTTTCATATATTTATTTTTCTTTCCAATCATTGTTTGTTATCTTTTCTCAAAAACTTAGACAATTATTATTGTAACTTGGTTATAAAAACCTTGATTCCCTTAGTAATATCTCTTCACCATGTGATCAATTAGAAAAAAATATGTCTCATTGTACTCTTATTTTATTTATTTACTTTATATCTCCATATATTTCTTTATATTCCTTTCACATACTAATCATACATACAGTTGAAACTTGAGATAACATATTGGTTCATAGGTAAACTTAAGAGTTTAGTCAGTCATATATTTGGATACTTAACTTAATTTAAACAAATTCTAAAGCTCATTATTTTTTATCAATTTTATCACTCATGATTGGTTATTCCAAATCTATATAAAGGAGGAATCATAAAAGCCATAAAAATTAAAAGTTACATCATTTAGACAAAAGGCAATGTACAAATTCAAAATTAAAATCACACTAAAAGACATGATTCATAACACATCTCCTAATTTTATAATTGAATCTCAAATTCCATAATTTTCCTCATGATAAAATCAAGGTCCACTGGGGTGTAGTAGTGATATGTACCTAGGGATATGATATATTATTCTATATGGGTTGATGGAGATGCTGACATGTGGTACGCATCCCCTTAGTTAGCTATATGGGTACAATATATTAGGATAATAGAGTAACTTGTAGAAGTAGTACATTGGGTAATGGTCATCCTACATTAGGATTAGGAGGTTACCCATCCATGGGTTAGATATATGTATAAATATAGGAGATGATTATCATGGTAAAGATATCAAGTAAGCATTGAGTCTTCTATTGTAAGAGGATATTGGAGGTTGTCCCCTCGAAGAGACATTGTGGATTTATTCCTTCCTAAAGGAGTATTATATGGTGTTTCCCTACCTTAAGGGTATTTCTACATATATTTAATATCAAGATCATATCAAGTGGTATCAGAGCTTCGATTTGGGCAATTTGTGGAGCGAAACCCTAGTTTTTTTGAATAGTCAATAACTTTTAATTGGTTATTAATTTTTCCACAAAATTTTTACTAGATATGGATAATATTTCAAATAAGTCATAGTAAAAAAAATTAAGATTTTTTAATTCATTTTGAGGGATTTATTTCTATTTTAAATTTTATAATAATTTCGCTATATCTTCTGAAATATAGGGAATTTTTATTTTAAATTTTTACTAGAGATGTAAGAGGATATAAGAGAAGCATGGTAAAAATTTCAAAAAATTTTAAGTTGTTTGGAGTGATTTGTTTCAATCTTATGGATCAATTTTGTATGAGTTATTGATATTTTAGGGTTTCATGAACCCTAATTTTTTTGTGGATCATGGAGTTGCAAAAATTTTTAGGGGAAGATGATGTTGATGGTAGAGAATGGTGGATCCTTTTGAAGAATCATTTAAAAAAAAAATTGGGCAAAGACGATTACTTCCTTTTTTTTTTGGACCTACACTACATTGGTTTGATCAGTTGAGCTGTACAGAAAGGTTTTCTTCATGGAAAGAAATGGAACAGATCCTTTTAGATCATTGGGCTATAAAACAAGAAGTAGGAAAAAAAAAGTAGAAAAAGAAGAAGCAGTAGAAGAAGAAGTAGCAGAAAAAGAAGAAGAAGAAATAGAAGAATCAGCAGAAGAAGAAGAAAAAGTAGAAGAAGCAATAGAAGAAGAAGCAGAAGAAGCAATAGAAGAAGAAGAAGAAGATGAAGAAGAGGAAGAAGAAGAAGAAGAAGAATAATTGTATGATAAAGGTTCAAATTGTTTGGCTCCAAATAAATCTGAGTCAATTTTTCAATTTCATGGATGCATTAAAAAGAAAAGGGTTATTGTGTCCATAAACCCTACCAGTAAGTATAACTTCATCAACATGAATGTGTCCAAGCATCTACATGTTCAAGCAAAGAATATCAAAGAGGTTCAAGTTGATGGTAAGAATATTTCAATGTTTTAATATCTAAAGCTCATTATGGAAAAATATGTTTTGCATTCAGATTTTTATGCTTTGGATATGGATGATGTGGATATAGTTCTTGGATATCCATGGTTAGAGACTTTGGGAACAATGAATATTAATATTCAGAAAAGGTTCATGAAGTTTTGGTATAGGAAAAAGAAGATCACTTTACAAGATATCATAGTGAAAAAGTCACCAATAACAATACAGCAATATCATGAGGATGAGATTGAAATAGGTAATGAAGATCATGATGAAGATTTGGATGATATAGATAAATACACACTACAAATTAACACTTCATCTAATCAAGAGACAAATAAGGAAAATGTGGAAGAGGTAGAAGCAAAGTTGGATAAGGTCAAGATATTGGAAATTGTTAAGGTATATAGACACCCACATCATCATGAGAGGAAACAATCATGGAACCAGGTGAGGAAGTGTCATAAAAACAATCATTATTTCTATAAAGGAAATAAAATTTCCAATAATTATGGATATGCATGGAATCCAAATAAAAAATACTATGGCACATGGAATGAATGGGGAAATCACTATGACTATGCATGGAAGAATACCTACTATGGTCATGGTTGGAATCAGAGAAGCGCAGCGGAATATGGTACATGGAATAAAAAGAGGAATAATTATGCTTGGACACCAAAGCAATCTAATTATGATCATGAATGAAATTAGAGGAGCATAATGGATTTTGGGCACAAGCTTGGAGAGATATCACCTGCCAAGATCACATATGGATGGCTATATGATTGAGATTGGAGATAAGTGTGCAATGATTTGAAGCACACTCATTATTTGGCTTCTTCCTATGTTTCAGGGATGAAACATGTCAAGGAGGGAAGTAATGCTATGTACCTAGGGATATGATATATTATTGTATATGGGTTGATGGAGATTCTAACATGTGTCACACATCCCCTTAGTTATATGGGTACGATATATTAGGATAATAGAGTAACTTGTAGAAGTAGTACATTTGGTAATGGTCGGCCTACACTGGGATTAGGAGGTTACCCATCCATGGGTTAGATAGATGTATATATATAGGATATGATTATCATGGTAAAGATATCAAGTAAGCATTGAGTATTCTATTGTAAGAGGATATTGCAAGTTGTCCCCTCGAAGAGACATTGTGGAGTTATTACTTCCTAAAGGAGTATTATATGGTGTTTCCCTACCTTAAGGGTATTTCTACATATATTGAATATCAAGATCATATCAAGTAGGCTAGTAGATTAAGAAAAGAGAATAAAAAATATTTTAGTGCTACCTACTTTATTACATAATTACCCAATCTTTTTAGTAGACCTATCTATGACTCTATAAGAGGTCCTGGGAAATGGGAAACATGTTGTGGGAAGGTATGTCCATTTTATATTTCTTGTTCATATAACCAACATGAGTTAAGATTAGTATCTCACCTATTTTCCTATATAACTTTGTGTTTATTGTGAGCAAGCATCCTTTGTATTTTGATGGCCACTATACTCTCAGTATTTCTACTTTGTAACTAGTATGCCTCATGTTTCATAAGGTTTTATCATAAGACACTATGTCATGTTTTTTACATTCCCTCTTTAATTTTAACATTCCTAATATTTCTATTTGATAAATTTTATTTTATTAGTTGATTATTCATCTTAGGGTTTCCCTTTGTGAGTTATAGTGTAAGACCATGGATAAGACCAATATCTCCTCACAAATTACCATAATAAATTTTGAGTTGTAATGTAGGACCATGGATAGGACCAAGCCCTCCTCATAAATTGACACATTATAAACATTTTTTAAAATCATTCCCATAGTTGTTTCCACCTCATTGGTATTCCCTTTTTGAGTTTCAGTCTAAGACCATGGATAGGACTAGGCCATCCTCAAAAAATATTCCAATACCCAATTCATACTATAATCAAGTCACAATGAAATTACATGTGTAAAAATTGAGATAAGTAGTGTTCAATTATGATTTCCATGTCATTGACATAGTTTCCATATTGATTTAGTGTGTTTTATGCTTACTTCATCATTATTTCACTTTTATCTTCTTATTTTTTGATTGTGTGTATGCTTACAACCATTTCATTAAATTTTTCATAGTTCCCATCTTGAATTAGTGTGATTAATTTAATTTCCTTTTACATTTTTGTCTTTCTTTTTATACATCCCAGCTTGATTTAGTATGATTGATTGACTTAATTTTTTTTGCAATATTGGTTTTTCATGTGCTTTCCATTTTATTGAAAATTTTTCATACTTCCCAACATGACATAGTGTGATTTTTATATGTTTTAATTTGGTGCAAATATTTACATGTTTTAAAAACATTTTTTACCCTTTTTACCATCTTTAGTTTATTATATTTATTCATCCTTTATTTTTACACATATTCAATCATTATATAGTGTGTATTACATTTGTTTTGATTAATTATACTATTTCAATCATTTTTTCTTTTTTTTATTTTTAACCATGCATGTGTATCATATAATGCTAGAAATGAAAACACACATCACATGTTTCCCATAGCATATATAAAAAAATCTAAATACATGTGATAGAAAGGAAATATATTCATGCATCTACATCTAACTCTAAGTACAACTCATGAGATCAATATAACTATTAACATGATATATATATATATATATATATATATCATGTGTTTTATAAAATATAAATACAAAATACAATAGCTCCAACTTTAAGGTTTTACCCCATCATGTCTATCCTATGGCCTAGCCATACTACCCATTGATGCCTATGACTATCTCCTCTAAATAGTGCACTGTAAAGAGGTAGTCCAAGATCTCAACCTAGTAAATTATCCCTGTATATTAGCCACCTAGGCGTATACCTATCCTAGCTAGATGGTGGCCACCATGTGCATGGCTATATCCTATGTTAGGGCCTACTATTCTTGTTCCTCTCTATTTCCAACCCCTGTCAATGGTTGTGACCCATTACCTAATGCTTTCATATGCCTTATGGCCTCTCCCACTAATCTAAACCAACCTACCTAGGTTGGGGTAGATGGAACCTGATGTAGACCATTGATGTTTCCCCTATGGTCTACAACCTTAAAATTCACTAATAAGATATGATGATTGACTTTGATCTTTCTAATCTAATCTTTGATTTATTGTTTTAACAAATCCTCTCTCTCTTAGTTATTCTCTTCTTTGTATATATAACACCATTCACTTTTTCTTTAAACTTGGAACCTCTCTTTAGAACTACCATTTCACTCTTTCTTTCTCCTGATCTCTATCTTGAACCCCCTTCACTAATCTTTGATTTTCTTATTTTTGGTACTTGTCTTCTCTTAAACTCTCTTTTAAGACTCCCTCTCTTCACTAGATTCAATAGCCTTATTTTATACATAGTATTATTTACTCTCTCTTTAGAACCATTATCATCCTTAGAATTATTTCAACATCATCCGTTCATTTAATACATTCCTTATTTCATTCTTGATTCATGTTGCATAGTCCAAACTTGGCATTCTCCCATATAGACTCATAGGCTTACAAGTCTCATGCATGATATTTTAAGACTTTATTCCTTTAAAAATGTATTATATAGTCATACATCTATCTTTACTATCTTTTATAATCATATAATCACTCTACACTATATTAAATATAGAAATTTCAAACATACCTTTCTTCCTTCATTCTTCGTTAGTTCCTTATAGTCCTCTTTCCATGTAAACCTCCTAGTTTTGAATAAACCACTACTTCCCCCAAAAAACCAACACCAATTTGAGATACCCTTTATCCTTATTGATCTTTCAACAAATTTTCCTAATCCAACTCCCAAGGTAAACCCCTTATCTCAATACACCCTTCCTTAATTAGGTTTCTTTCTATTAAGCTTGTTTCTAGATAAACTTAGTTAGTTAGATAAATACACAAGGATTAAAAAATAACTCATCACCTTTTATAATACCCATTAATCTCTTTCAACTACACAATACATCTCAAACCAAACTTCACAATGTAGATCCTTTGATTCACAATCTTTTCTTTACTATTAGGTCTTATTAGGCCTAAAGCATGCACCTAATTCAGAAACCATACCAAACCATACAATACCAATTTGAAACCAAAAAAATATTCTCAATATTTTAAAAACATATCCAAATACAAAACTTCATGATTGTTGTATGGTTGGACAAAAATTTATGCAAGATTCTAATTTGAAACCCTAGTTCTTGTTTTGGCAGGCTTGTGCAAGGTCAAGAGCTCTAAAAAGGGAATTATTTGAAATAAAAACAACTTAAATCACTCATAAAACTTGTATAGTATCTACCTAAACTATCTTCAACTCCTCTAATCCTTACTTGACCTTAAACAATCCATAAATAACTTTAATATGCCAATCTATAGAATTTTGGGTGGAGTCAAGGATTGTTTTAAATAGTAATAAAGATTTAATGTTAGTTTTTCTCACTTTCAAGAGTATAAATGTGTTATATACATTAATAAATGTTTTTAACTTATAATTACAACTCATTCCTCCTCATAAAAATTTTTAATCAACTTATTACTACCTTGATAGTCGTATCCTTTAGACTGTACAAACACAAATTTGTTACTAATGGACAATGTGAGCTATATTGAAAGGTTTTAATAAAATTTTACTCTCCCAATAAATTAATAAGAACTAAAATAGGTATTCAAATCCATACAATCTCTTACAGCATTTATATCATCCATAACCACTACATGACACTCCACAACCATCTCTTCTCTTTTATACTTGACTGTGACCAAAAATAGAGTTCTCTCAAGCTTGTCTATTACCACAAACCTATAGATCACACAAAATAATAATATAACCAAAGAATAAAAATAATTAAAGTATTATCACATAACATAATATTTTATAAATCCATAACAATATCTTCAAATATTTGTTTATTCATTAATTCTACTTACATACAACTTCCATATACAAAATTGATAAGAAAAGGCAGAGTTCTTACACCCATTCATGATATTTATTGAAATATTTACCTTATTATTTAATTTTTCCTATTTTCCTACCTTAATAATACTACTACCATCCACACTCTCTACCTACACTTTACCACCTTACATAACATTAATACATGTAACCCAGTCCTATTTTCTTGGACACCTCCATGTATGAAAGGGGGCAGTTACACATATTCTTATTTATTCATTTTCATGACTTAATCCATAAAATGTATGTTATAAATATTTATACACCCTTTTTATTACCTATATAACATTCATCAACCATTAAATTCCTTAAACAACTGAAAATATCACTTAAGCATAGGTCCATTATTCAAATTTTCAAAATTTGGATTTTGGAGGGAAACTCCAAAATAGCTATCACACACATTCAAAAAGACTAATAAATAATCTAAAATATCCATAAGTAATTTATCATACCCTTAACACCCATACAAGACCAAATTTTTCAAAATGAACTCTTAAATACATTAACATGTTATGTTACTTGATGATGCTTTGCATCAAACTCCCCTAGCAGGAAAAGATTTGAGATTCTACTTGAATGTAATGTTCTCTTCTTCTTCCTAGTAATCCTATTATTTCTTCTTGGATATTCTTCCTCTATTTCTATTCCATCATGTTTCCACTACTCTTCATCTTTCCTTTATATCACATTCACTCTCTCTTGTTTGCCTCTATCAAAGACAACCCTACTTTATTTCTTATTTTACTTATGTGTATCATATTGCACCTAATGTGTATTTAATATACTCTTTTTCTTTGTCATATGGGAAATTTATAACCCAAAACCTTTTTGTTTCACTTGGAATTTCATCTTTCCATGCCTTCATCTTCATGACTCTAGCAAAAAGAATGACAATTTCTTATCTAACTGTCAATTTTCTATAATTCAAATCTCCTTGTGGCTCTTTATACTCTTGTTATTTTATGGTTTATATCCATGCTTCTTATTTATGTCTTTTTTTCTTTTTGACACCTTCATTCTTTTTTCTAATTCTCTTATCCTCCAACATGAGGATCTCCACTACTACAACCTACATTTTCTCTCTTTGAGATCCCTCAAGATCTTCCTTATTTATGTACTTCATTACCTCCATGAGAAAACTTGAACATAAAAAACTAATAAAATTAATACATGAAAAATTTTGATACTCTTGAGTCCCATATACTTCTTCCTTAATCCATTCTTTTCCTCTCATCTTACAATCTAATTTGTTCACTATTTTGTCTTCTTTTATTCCTTCACTTGTCACTTCTTCATGCTCTGGTTAAAATATTTTTTATTCATTATCCATCACTTCATTATTTAAGGCCTACTCTAATGATTATAATTCTTCCTCCAATTGTTCTGCACTTTCATATACAAACACATAGTCAAAATTTAGACTTTCTTCACTCAATTGATCTTCCTTTTTCAAGTCTTCAACAAGGCCTATAAACTAATCCTTTCTTCTTCATCTTCTATTTCATCATCTAGATAATTGATACCAATTTATTCTTCCTCATTCAATTTGATTCCATCCTCCTTAATATGTTATTCACATTCATCCCCCTACATACTCATTCTATACTGCATTATTTCTCTCTTGAGTTACTTACAAAGAAACTTCTTCTCTTTTTATTCCCTCATAACTGTTTGGTTTCTTATTTTCACTAGTAAATCTATAGGCCATGGGTTCTCTTCCTTCTGTACTTTCTATAACATGAGTATCACCTTGTTTAAATTCTCTAAATTCTACCTCAAATCTCTTACTTATTCTTCACACTCTAAATCTATCTTTTTCTTATCCTTGTGGTACTTCATCTCTGTTAATCCCTACTTATTATCCTTTACCATAGTCATTTATATTTTCTCTTAGTCTTTAGGCTGCACTTATAACTATATTCTAGATAATTTTTATCTACTTGTCTCTTATGACCTCACTTGGGTATCTTCCACTTTCATGACCTCACTTGGGCCTTATTTTCTCTCTAGTCCTTTGACTAGGACTCTTATTTATCTCTCTAATATCTCCTTGGGATTAAAATGGATCTCTTTACCTTATATAAAGCCTCAATGGCTTCAAGGCTGCTACCATAACTTTCTTTTTCTTACTTTGTTCCTTCCTCACTATCTCATCTAGGCTTCTTCCTTTGCTTGCCTAGTCTCAAGTCCTTCAATTTGGACTTATATGGTAACTTATTATTATTTTAAAAACCTAAATTTTATACCTTTATTATCTTAAATATTGTCTATTACCTACTCCAATAGGTTATTCAAGATCTAATACCAATTTATGTAGACCATTAATGTAGACCCTATGGGCTACAACTTGAAACTTCACTATTATGCTCTGATGATTTGATTGACTTCGATATTTCTAATATAATATTTAATTTCTTATTTCAATAGATCCTCTCTTTTTCTTGGTTACTCTCTTCCTTATAGACATAATACCATTCACTTTTTATTTAAACTTAGAACCTGTCTCTATAATTACCTTTACACTCTTTCTTTTTCTTGATCTTTGTCTTGAACCTCCTTCACTAATATTTTATATTATTATTTTTGGTACTTTTCTTCTCTTAAACTCTCTTTTAAGAATATCTCTCTTCATTAGGTTAAATAGCCTTATTTTTTACATAGTCTTCTTTACTCTCTCTTAAGAACCATTATCCTCAAAATTCTTTCAACATCATCCTTTCATTTAATACTTTCCTTGTTTCATTCTTGATTCATGTTGCATAGTCCAAACTTGACATTCTCCCATATAGGCTCATAGGCTTACAAGCCTCATGCATGATCTTTTAAGATTTTATTCCTTTCATAATGGCTTTTATATCCATACATCTATCCATGTTATCTTTTATAAGCATACAATCACTCTAAACTATATTCAAGATAGAAATTTTAAACATACCTTTCTTCCTTCATTCTTTGCTAGCTCTTTGTAGCCCTCCTTCCATGTAAACATCCTAGTTTTGAATAAACCACTAATTCTCACAAAAATCTAACACCAATTTGAGATACCTTTATCCTTATTTAGATTCATTAAAAGTTTCTTAACCTATTTCCCAAGGTAAACCCCTTATAATAATACACCCTTCTTCAATTAGGACTCTTTCTATTATTCCTATTTCTAGAAAAAATTAGCAAGTTAGATAAATACACAAAGATTAAAACCAAAATCATCAACTTTTCAAATACCCATTAATCTATTTCAACTACACAATACATCTCAAACCAAACTTCACAAGGTAGATCCTCTTATTCATAATATTTTCTTTACTATTAGGTCTTATTAGGCCTAAATCATGCACCCAATTTAGAAACCATATTAAACCATAAAATACAAATTTTAAACAACCAAAATATTCTCAATATTATCAAAATATATCAAAATACAAATTTCATGATTTTTGTATGGTTGGACTATAAGTTATGCAAGATTCTAATTTGAAACCCTAGTTCTTATTTTGGTAGGCTTGTACAAGGCTGAGAGCTCTAAAAAAGGGATTATTTAAAATTAAAAAAATTCAAACACCAAAAAATATTGGATAATATCTACCTAAAATATATTTACCTCTTCCAACCCTTACTTGAGCTTAAACAATCCACAAATCACTTCAATATGCTAATCTATAGTATTATATGTGCATCCAAGGACTTATTGAATAATAATGAATATTCAATGTTAGTTTATCTCACTTGAGAGAGTCTCAATGTGTTATATGAATTAATAAATTTCCTACACTTCTAATTACAACTCATTCCTCCTTATACAAATCTTCAATCAACATTTTACTACATTGATATTCTTATCCTTTGGACTGTATAAATATAGATTTGTTCCTAATGGACTTTGTGAGCTATATTGAAAGGTTAAAATATAATTTTACTCTCCCAATAGATTAATGAGAACTAAAATAGGTATTCACATCCATATAATATCTCTTACCACATTTCTATCATCCATAACCACTACATGACACTTCACAACCATCTCTTCTCTTTTATACTTGACTGTGACCAAAAATAGAGTTCTCTCAAGCTTGTCTATTACCACCAAATTGTAGATCACAAAAAATCCTAAGATAACCAAACAATAATAATAAGGAAAGGATGATCACATAACACAATCTCTTTTAAATCCAAAAAAATCTCTTCAAACATTTATTTATTCATTAATTCTACTTACATACAACTTCCATATACATAATTGATAAGAAAAGCTAGAGTTATTACACCCATTCTTGATATTTCTTGAACTCTCTAACTTATTCTTCAAAAATTTTATAATTTCCTACCTTCCTACTACTATTACTATCAACACTCTCTACCTTCATTTTACCACCTTACATAACACTAATACATGAAACCTACTCATATTTTCTTGGCCACATCCACATATGAAGGGGTAGTTACACATAATCTTGTTTCTTTATTTGCATGAATTAATCCATGAAATGCACATTAGATATTTTTATACACCCTATATAGGACCTATATAAATTTCATCAATCATTACTTTCCTCAAACAACCCAAAATAGCACTTTAAATCATAGGTGCACTATTCAAATTTTTAAAATTTAGATTTTGGAGGGAAACTCCAAAATAGCTATCACACATATTCACAGGGACCTATAAATACTTGAACATACCCATAAGGAATACATTAGACCCCTAACACCCATAAAAGACTAGAATGGTCAAAATGAACTCTTAGATACATTAACATGCTATGTTATTTGATGATTCTCTACATTAAAACCTTAAAATCATCCAAAGTGGTAGGGTCATATGGTGCCAATACCCTATCCAAAATGTCATGGTGTAAAACCATAACTAGGGCTCCCCATCTAACCTCCTCTATTATAAGATATGAAAAAACAAAAACTAGAGAGACATCAGATCGTATACATGTATCTTAAATCATATATCTACAATAATCATAATGTAACTAGTGTTCTATATCACAAAATTAAATCAAATTTTAAAACATTTCTCACCAGTGTTGGTGTCATTGATCATGGTCTCCCTATCTTCTTGAATACCAAGCACCTCCTCTATCAATCACCTCTACACCAACAATAGTCACCACCTAATCCCACAAAATTTTTCTCCTTAGGGGCATCTCTTTGGACCAATTATGTCCTAGAGTGGTTGTTGGATCCCTCTATGCAATAGTTAGCATATGTGTCTCCTTGTATTGATGGTACCTCCATTTTTTATGAGCATGGGGTGGTTACTGGTGACTCTAATGTGGTACCTGATGTGTTCCTATAACCATATCCATCACAACTCCTCCTATTGGCTCTACTACCTCTTACTATTATGCTCAACCAACCCATAGTCTAGCATGTTGAAACTTGATCATTGGTATCTCTATAGGTACCCCTCCACCTCCTCTCCCTCTTGTATCTCTAGCATGTCATGCCTAATAAGCAAGCACTACTATAGGATCCACTACATGGGTGAATCTTAGATGTCTTGATATGTGAGCCACTAGATGAGGCTTCACCTATAAAGTGTAGTAGCCCATGATCTATGTTGTCCCCAAAAGCTATTACTCATTTTTGGGACAACATATGACTATTTTGGTCCTACACAGACCAAAATCCTCTCTTCCCTTTTCAAAAATTTTTCTGAGTATTCAATTTCTTCATTTTTCAAAGCTTTTTTAGTTTTCTATGAACTCTACAGACTCAAATCTATGGACTTAGTTCCTACAGACTCTGCAAGTTCATCTCTACAGACTCAGTTTCTACGGACTTCAAGGCCTCAAAACTAAAGACTTTGTAGGAAGTTCAAAAGAAGGTTTTCCAAGGACCCCAAAGGGCAAGTTCCCTCCAAGAAAGATCAAACCTCAAAGAGCAGTGGAAGCCACCATGTGTCTCGTTATAACTCTGTGGAGTGCGCCAAGTGTCAGCATCCACAGCTTCTTCTTTTTGTTTTATAAGACTATGGTGGGCCCCAGGTGAGTGGCTAAAATTAGTGGAGTGCACCAAGTGTCATCATCTATAATTTTGAGTTTCTTATAAGCTTCAAAGCTTCTTTCAATAAGATTCTCTCAAAATTTCATAGAGGGTGCCAATTGGCGATGGCAGAAGGTCTCAATATGTTTTTCTAAAAAATAGTGGAAGTCACCACGTGTCCCTTGAAAAGCTTAGTGGAGGCTGATAAGTGTCAACATCCATAGTATCTTCCTTTTTTTCATTGTTAATTAAAGACTATGGTGGGCCCTAGATGAGTTGCTAAAGCAAGCGGAGCGTTCCAAGTGTCATCATCCACATTAATCCAAATAGTCCCAAATATTTTTGTAGTATTTTTAAAAGCTCTATGGAAGCTGCCATGTGTCATCTTCCATAGAACTCTCAAAGGTATATAAAGCTTCTATAAGTTAAGTGGAACATGCCACATGTCTTATTATAACTTATTAGAGTGTGACAAGTGTCTGCATATGAATTCCCCTTTTGAAGCTGCTCGGGCAAGAAGTGTTGTGGGTCCCATTTTTTGTAAGTTTTTAATAAGTTTCAAAGCATCAGAATGTGTCATGTGTCAAAGATGGAAAGTTAAGGAAAGATTTCCTTCAGATAAATTATCTAAAGGAAATAAATAAACAATAGTCCTCCAATAGAAATTAAGCCCGAAGGCCACCTAAAAGATCCTGAAGAGTAGGTACCCTTGCGGGGGGGCACTTGACACTTAGAAAAGGACCGTTTGAAAATCTCAAAGGACACCTTCCCTACGAAGTGTTCCAAAGGCTTGATAAAGACATAGAAAGAAGCTTTGAAAGACTTAGGTGAAAAGGAGCCTTCAAGTTTCATGGTTCATCATGGTTCAAGCAGTTGACAACCTTTGATGGCCCTAAGGACATCAAATTTAGTGTAACAGAATACCCGTTAATATTTGAATACGGCATAGAATTTGAAAAATGAATCAAGTAACCAGCTGAAAAAAGAGCCTAAGAGTCCAAATTGCTATAGGGAAGAGAAAAAAAATACAAAAGATCAAAAATATCTAATAGGGGAGTTATTTCTAGTAGGTGAAATAGTGGATCAAGTAGACATCTGAGCATGCCAAATCAAGGATGCAGCCTATTTTTATTCCATGAATTAAAGGTAAAGAGACAGTTGTGTAGACACCAGGAAAAGCACTAGATGATCCAAACCTAGGAGAGGACATTTGAGATAAAATGACACACCATAGTTAAGGCACCCGCCCTGATCCAGCATGGCCCCCTGACAAAACTGAAAATGCATTCAAGGCATTGAATGCACAGCATGGGCCATTCCATGGAACAAAGTGCCAAGCCTTCTTGGCTACTATATATTGTATTCTCTTATGTCATTTTAAAAGGAGATCTTCCCATTACCAAAAGCAAAACTTTTCCCAAACTGAAAGGCATTATTGAGACTTTGAGTTTAGATTATTTTTCATATTTCTTTGTTTGAATCAGAAATCAAGTTACTTTCAAACTTTTTGATATTATAGCTTGTATCATTCTAGGAGATTGTTCTTATGTCTATTTCTTGAATGTATTCTTTTTTATTCAATTTAACAAGTAGAGCTAGTGGAAGTGATAAGGAAGGTGTCCTGAAGCTAGTTACTTTCAAACTTTATGCTATCATAGTTGTCTTCAGTGTGTGTTTATTTTATGTTCCTATGTAAAGGACCTTGGGATGACTTTGTGCCCACATTGTCCTTCATATTTCACTCTTGGGCAGTCGAGGTGGAGACTTTATGCTACATCTCAGTCTACTGGTTACTATGGCTTTAGTTACTAGTTACTTAACACTACCTGAAAGAACTCTTACTATTCCCTGTAAGAACACTTCTGAAAGAAGAGAAGTGCCTTCAGTATCTACACTAGGATTTTCTCCTTTGTTTATGAAACAACATCTTAGAAAGAAGAGAGATGGATGGTGTATCCTACCCCTAAGTGTTATTTTTTGCTTATATATACAATATATAGCCCCTTCATACTTGTAGGGAACCTCCCCTTGATGAGAGGAGAGATTTGTCCCCTTTGGATGTGGTAAACCTGCAACTTTAGATGACCGATCTCCCTTGTTTTGGATGATCAGACCTATTTTGCTCATTATTACACTGGTGACAAAATATTCACCCAATAGTTTTTTGGTGACTCTACTAGGGACAGTAATTTTATGCAATTTAAAGCCTCAAGCTTTAGATTGAAACATCACCTGTGTCTTACCCATTATCATTATAGCCTTATCCATTTATCCCACTATGGAATAATGAGCTACTCTAGTGCTTTCCCATTGTTAATTTTTCCTCCCAGCTTCGCGCAATAATTTTTTGGTGACTCCACTGGGGATGTTATGTGCAATCTAAAGCCTCAAGTTTTAGATTGAATTATTCCCTATCCTTATCCATTATAGAACCTGTTGACTCCATTCTATGTATTACCCATTATCATTATAGCTTTATCATCTTCATTCATCTCCATTATATAATCTGGTCTGCAAACTAGATCCACTGAGGAAGAACAGCAATTTGAAGCCTCAAGATTCAAGCTGAAGTAAGACCAATTATTTCTCATTTTTATCTTACAATCTGGCAACTCCACATTATACCAAAAGTTAGAGAACTTGAGGTGTTTTTGACCAAATCTTTGAGTTGGTGCAGCAAGGAAATTTTAATTTTTTTCCTCTACAACCTCAAGTTCAATGATCTAAGAGTGTTCCTCCCATTTATATCAGGTCACTAATACAAGGTAGAGCTTCTTTTTCTGATATCACCAGAGCTTTACCTGTTCATACTCCACCTAGATTTGTTATCCCTACTTTCCATAATCTAATCATGGCAGCTCAAGGCCCCTGGGGTAACTCTTTTGGTCCACTAAATTTGACTCCACCTCTACATGAACTTCTGTGTAGTTTAAGGAAGAATTGCCCTAAATTCTTTTGTGATGGGAAAGTTCATTCTAATGAACACATTTCAGCCTTCAGCATAGCCTATGGCATGATAGGTGTGGAATTTGAGGACATGGCAGTCAGGTTGTTTATGGAAACATTACAAGGTGCTATTGTAGACTGGTTCTACCATCTGCAAGCTAGATCAGTGACTGATTGAGACACACTTAAAGCCAAATTCAAATCAAGGTTCAAGCTTTTAGAAGATGCACATGGCTTATTGGCCCAGCTCACATAGATGAAGAAGGAGCCTCATGAACCTATGAGGGATTTCATTGCAAAGTTTGACAAGCAGAGGAATAAGATTCCTGTAATTGCTCAGCCAACACCTGAAAACCTCAAATGCTTCTTCATCAACTCATAGCTGCCTAAAGTGAGTTTTTTGCTAAGTTGTGCTAGCCACATAGACCTTGAGGCTACTCAATACTTGGCTACTAAGGTGGAAGATGACCTTATCTTGGCAAAGAAGATAAGGAGAGATCCAAATAGAGGTAAATCCTCACCATCTTCTGAATATCCATCTACATGCACCATTGATCAAATGGTGAAAAAGTTGGTAAATGAATTACTAGCCTTGAAAATACAAATGGCCCAAGGTATGTTTTTTCCCCCTAATCAATATATGCCAAGGAGGACATTTCAGAATTAGGCATACCAAGGCAATACTACCAAGAATCAAGGGCAGCCAAATCATCTTCCTTCCCCACAGAGGAACCTTGCCCTTGAAGCACCCCTACCAACTTAGCAATTGGATATCTAGAAACTAAACATGATTTCTCTTTCCAACCTAAGTTTGATCAAGAAAATGATGCTAATCTCTTCACTAAGGAAGAATAAGAATTAGCTGGCGACTCCCACATTATACCAGAAGTCATGAAGAGGCCAGTCCTCCCCCTCCAAAAAACCAAAAGGATGAACTCCCATCCTCTCTTCTTAGTCCATTTCATTCATTTGAAATAATTGACCATGTTAAGAAAACCAAAATTCAAATGACCAAATTTGAATTCCTACAAGCCAACCCTGAGCAGTTGGATAGGTTGGTGGAATGTGTGAAGAATATAGCCATCCCTGCAGGACAAGAGATTAGAAAGGTAACTCATGATCCCCAAGGAACATGCTCATCCCAAACAATCTTGTCATTACTCCTCCTACTGCCCCTAGGAAAATAGAGCCTTTACATGTTTCCCTATTGATAAATGGTCATAAGCTGAGCAACTGCATCATTGATTCTAAAGCTTCAGACAATGTCATGCCTACCAAAGTGGTAGAATCTCTTGGTCTCACACTAACCAAGACATTTTGGAGATGTTTCTCCATGGAGAACAAAAAAGTCCCACTATTGGGATAAATCAAGGATGCTTAACTTGCATTTGTAGCATTCCCAGACAAAAGAATCAAGATGACTATCCTGGTGGCTGACGTCCTAGCATCATATGGCATCCTTATTGGCCAAAATTTCTATAAGGATGTTGGTGGTGAGTTAAGTATGGACTTGTCTAAAGAAATAATCCTTGTCAAATGCATCATGAAGAGGCTACTCCTTGAAAAGGAAGCAAAATATGTTGTCACTCAGACATCAACACGTGAAGCTTAGATTCTATTTGAGTCTTCAGGTAGGGGTAGTTACTTCTTATCCATTGAGGATGTTCATGTTTCATCAAATGAAATTCCTTTAGGTGGTGATCCAAATATTTATTTAAGAAAAAAAGTTAGAAGAATTAGTAGGGCACAATATAGATGAAAAAGGATCTTCCCTCTCTAATGAAGAAAAATCTAATAGAAGATCAATTTTTGATGATGTTTGGATCTGGGAATTTGATGGCAGCAATTCTTCTACCAGTGCTAGAGTTGGGATGGTGTTGATATCTCCTCAAGGAGATATTATTCCTCCTTCAAATGAGTTGTAATTTAGTAACACCAATAACACTATCGAGTACAAATCTCTATTACTCAGGTTGAAGGCTACTCAAGACAAAGGTGTCAAACTCCTTCATGCCAAAGGAGATGCCGAGCTAGTGTATTGTCAGGTGTTTAATGATAATAATCAAATCATGCATTGGATTGAATTAGAAGAATAGCAAGCTATGGTAGTGGGCCATATTACTATGTGCCAAAGTTAGGAAGAGGAATTCTTTGTTGGGAGAGCAAAGATTTATGGTTTTTAGATTAGAGACCATGTCTTGCCATGGGGCAAGAAGAGAGAACCAAAAAGAGTACACAAGAAATGTGATCCTTGGTGGAGAGTTCCATTCACCTATCACCGATTCTGGGGACAAAATGGTTTCCTATTGGTTTATCAAGACAGAATTCCATTTTCATTGTCTCAAATGGGTAGCATCTGAAACACTTCAATTCCTAAAGTATCAGATAAGTTCACCTATACATATGTATATTTTTATAGTCTTCATTTCTACTTTGTGTTGTTCATTTTCATTTTTGGATCCTTTATTTTTGGTATCATGACTCCATATCCCAATGGCATACTTCAAAGGCATTGGAGATTCTGGTTTCTACTCCCCTCAGCTGTTTCAAGTTTTCAACTAAAGGAAGTTCCCCAACTGGAGCTAGTTGTTGTCCCCAAAAGCTATTACTCATTTTTGGGACAACATATGACTATTTTGGTCCTACACAGACCAAAATCATCTCTTCCCTTTTCAAAAAATTTTCTAAACATTTAAGTTCATTTTTCAAATCTTTTTCAGTTTTCTAAAGACTCTACAAACTCAAATCTATGGACTTAGTTCCTACGAACTCTACAAGTTCATCTCTACAGACTCAGTTTCTATGGACTTCAAGGCTTGAAAACTACAGACTTTGTAGGAAGTTCAAAAGTAGGTTTTCCAAGGACCTCAAAGGGCAAGTTCCCTCTAGGAAAGATTAAACCTCAAAGAGTAGTGGAAGCCACCATGTGTCCCGTTATAACTCTATGAAGTGCACCAAGTGTCAGCATCCACAACTTCTTCCTTTTGTTTTGTAAGGACTATGGTGGGCCCCAGGTGAGTGGCTAAAATTAGCAGAGCACGCCAAGTGTTAACATCCACAATTTCAAGTTTCTTATAAGCTTCAAATCTTCTTTCAATAATCTTCTCTTATAATTCTATGGAGGGCACCAAGTGGCGATGGCGGAAGGTCTCAATATGTTTTTTCTAAAAAATAGTGGAAGTCACCATGTGTCCCTTGAAAAGATTGGTGGAGGCCAAAAAGTGTCAACATCTATAGTCTCTTCCTTTTTTTCATTGTTAAGACTGTGGTGGGCCCCAAATGAGTTGCTAAAGGAAGTGGAGTGTGCCAAGTGTCATCGTTTGCATGAATCCAAATAGTCCCGAATGTTTTTGTAGTATTTTTAAAATCTCTATAAAAGCTTCCATGTTTCATCTTCCATAGAAATCTCAAAGGTATCTAAAGCTTCTATAATTTAAGCATAAAATGCTAGTGTCCCATTATAACTTAGCAGAGTGTGACAAGTGTTTGCATCTACATTCCCCTTTTGAAGTTGCTCGGGCAAGAAGTGTTATGGGTCATATTTTTTGTAAGTTTCTAATAAGTTTCAAAGTAGTGGAATGTGCCACATGTCAAAGACGCAGAGCCAAGGAAAGATTTCCTTTAGATAAATTATCTGAAGGAAATAAAGAAACAATAGTCCTCCAATAGAAATTAAGCCCAAAGGCTGCCCGAAAGATCTCGAAGAGTAGGTACCCTTGCGGGGGGCACTTGACACTTAAAAAAGGACCATTTGAAAAACCTGAAGGGACACCTTCCCTTCAAATTGTTCCAAAGGCTTGATAAAGACACAAAAAGAAGCTTTGAAATACTTAGGTGAAAAGGAGCCTTCAAGGTTCATGGTTCATCATGGTTCAAGCAGCTGGTAACCTTTGATGGCCCTAAAAATGTCAAATTTAGTGTAACAAAATACCCATTAATATTTGAATACGGTGCAAAATTTGAAAAATGAATCAAGAATCTGGCTGAAAGAAGAGCCTAAGAGTCCAAATTACTATAGGGAAGAGAAAAACAATACAAAAGGTCATAAATATATAACAGGGGAGTTATTTCTAGTAGGTGAAATAATGGATCAAGTAGACTTCTGAGCACACCAAATCAAGGATGCCACCTATTTTTCTTCCATGAAGTAAAGGCAAAGAGACAATTGTGTAGACACCAAGAAAAGCACTAGATGATCCAGACCCAGGAGAGGACATTTGAGATAAAATGGCATGCCATAGTTAAGGTAGCCACCCTGATCCAGCATGACCCCCTGATAGAACTAAAAATACATTCAAGGCATTGAATACACAACATGGGCCATTCCATGGAACAAAGTGCCAAGCTTTCTTGGCTGCTATATATTGTATTCTCTTATGTCATTTTAAAAGGAGATCTTCCCATTACTAGAAGTAAAACTCTGCCTAAATTGAAAGGCATTACTGAGACTTTGAGCTCAGATTGTTGTTCATATTTCTTTATTTGAATCAAAAAACAAGTTACTTTCAGACTTTATGATTTTATAGCTTGTATCATTCTATGATATTCTTCTTATGTCTATTTCTTGAATGTATTCTTGTTTATTCAATTTAACAAGCAGAGCTAGTGGAAGTGATAAGGAAGGTGTCCTGAAGCCAGTTACTTTCAGACTTTGTGCTGTCATAGTTGTCTTCAGTGTGTGTTTGTTTTTTATTCCTGTGTAAAGGACCTTGGGATGACTCTATGCCCCCATTATCCTTCATATTTCACTCTTGGGTAGTCGAGGTAGAGACTTTGTGATACATCTCTGTCTATTAGTTACTACACCTTTAGTTACCAGTTACTTGTCACTACCTGAAAGAACTCCTGTTGTTCCCTGCAAGAACACTTTTGAAAGAAGAGAAGTGCCTTTAGTGTTTACACCAATATTTTCTCCTTTGTTTGTGAAACATCATCTCTGAAAGAAGAGAGATAAATGGTGTATCCTACCCCTGAGTGTGATTTTCTACTTATATATATAGTATATAGCCCCTTCATACTTGTAGGGAACCTCCCCTTGATGAGAGAAGAGATTTGTACCTTTGGATGTGGTAAACTTGCAACTTTGGATGACCAATCTCCCTTGATGTGGATGATCAGACCTATTTTGCTCATTAGTATGCTGGTGACAAAATATTCACCCAATAATCTACACACATGCCAACCCTATTGTAATGGTATACCAACTAGGCCATATGGTAGTTATATGAGTTTAGGGATGCCACATGATCTAACTTCATGTGATAGTCTATAATGCTATCACATAGGACACATACCACACTACATGGTCTTATCTATATCATAAGACCTGAGGCAACATATCATCAACTATATGGGGTAACCCAATTAGTAGATACACAGGGAACCTCTCATATAGCCATACATTAAGAAAAATCACTGATCCCATCATCTTGTACCATTTGGACAATATCCCATACATTCATAGCATGATCTAGACCTAGATGAAAAACCTAAAATCATAGAGTACTCCCTTATCTAATATGGATTAGCACAAGGATATCACATATAGTGGTACCTTTTCATCATAATTGTTACATGCCATTCATGTTTTTACAAGTCCTATCATTACCTTTTAGATATCTAAAATGGACATAATATAAACATCAAACAATCTCACTCATAACCTAGGTGGATCCTATTTGAGCATGTATCCCATTGGGATAATGCTCATCTCTCATCCTCAAACTTTGGTGTATCAGTAATCACTAGTGTCCCACCTATAAAATGTCAAAACAATGCATGGACACCATCTAGAGTAATCCCCACCTCAATGGTGTCCCCATCCACCTCCTATCAAAAAGTGTTGGTCAACTGTTACCAAGCTCCTAAGAACATGACAATGATATCAACACTCAAAGGGATCTATCTCATTTACATGATGCTTCCAAAGCCCAAGGTGACCATTCAAGCTCTATCCATGTTAGCCAAATGATCCAACATATATAATAGCCATGATACATCTACCAGGCACTAATATATCTGGCATCTCTAAAAAATATTAACCAAGAGAGGATGTATTGGATATTGATGTCATAATCATTAAAATACATTCTTTAAAATTTATAAATTAACTACTTCATCAGCTAGTTTGATTTAGTTTCTTATGTTTTTTTATTTTTCTATAAAATCAACCCATTTGATACTAAATCAGTCCTATCATTTTATTATTATATACCATTAACCCATTTAATACTAAACCAGCCTTTTCTTTTAGACTATATTGGCCTATTTGATATTAAATCAACCCTTTCCCAACTCTAGCATACTATATTGGCCCTGTGGTACATAGTCAACCCCCTTTAGAAAATTTTATTAGCCACATATTACCAACTACATCATCTAGAAGGTACTATGTTGGCCATCTTCCTATTTTAGACTATGTTGGCCTACTACTATGCAATTAGCCACCTTTAGCAATATTATGTCAGCCCACTTCTATGCATTCAGCCTCTTATTTTCTTTTCACCTTAAAAACTAAGTCAACTAGGTTGACTTTGTTCTTTATCTGTAGTGAGTTTTTGACCAATTACAATAAATTCCTTATCCATTTATTATTCTGACTTTTTCCTACCCAGTACCCCATTATGCCCCTAATCTACCTATAAAATTCTTAGGGTCATATTCGATGTCTATATTTTTCCTACCATTCAATTTTATTTATTTTATCTTAAATTCAAATAAAATTTCTCAAAAAAATGAAATTAATATTTTTTTACATGTGCTATAATTGCTATAGTCTCCAGGTGTCCTACCCATCATAGTTGTCATCTCCGCACCAAGGTTTCTCTCTAGACTCAAATTAGGTCTCTCAAAGCTCTATTTTCTAAAAATAGTAAAATAAAAAATGAATTATTTTTCACCCTATTTATCTTTACTATTCAAAATTATTTACATGTTAAATATCTACCACTAGATTTCATTTTTTTCACATATCTTTGTTTCTACTAGTTCTTTTTCCAAACCAAAATATATTATGAAATCCTAATGTTGTAGAGAATATTTTTGCATATTACATGTATTTTTATTAAAAAAACAATTTTTTGCTCTTTTTCACTAATTTTTATAGGTTCCCCTAATGTTCCATACATTAGACCCCTTCACATATATTTCACTTCATTCTTTATTTATAATACTAAGGTAATTAAAGGTATGTATTTTTCAATTATATCCTTTCATTTATCTTATTTACTTCTTACTGCAATTTATTTAGCTTCAACATTATGTGTTTTTATGTTCTTTTCCTGAAGCACCATCCCATATTGAACCTTTGTGACACGTGATGAGCTTTGAGTGGGGAATATGTATACCAAACCTTATCAATTATTGATGTTTTCTCTCTTGTAGTAACCCATCAAGTCTCAATCTCTCTGAGTGCATGCCATAAAGGGTGCACCAGTAAAGGGGTGGGTAGAACATTAGAGCTTTATAAGATTATTATCCCTTATACTACCACTTGTTATGTACACAACCTTCTCCTATGTACTTTCCTAAGCCTTGCTTCCTCTCTTACATGATCCTCTAATTAATTAATCACCTTACTTAGCCCCTTCCTAATCTTACAACCCTTTTTGACAGTTTACATCACATTGTCAACCTAGGCTAACGTATTCAAAATTTTAAAAGAATCTTATGGGTCTAGGTCAACTCTGGATTACCTAAACTAGGATCTAATTTATTTTTATCAATTAAAGATATAGATTTTATTGAGCCAACCTTATCAACTAAACTTTAAAAAAGGTTTAGGGTTAGATACATCTATATTAATACATCCATTTCCATCATTTAAGAGGAAGATAATAATAATAATAATATATTTTGCATCTACTTATCCACCATTTTACTTGAGGAGCCTAGCTTAGGGTTTCAATACTTTTTTTTAAAGATATGGATCTTATATTATGGAGAAGTGTTTTGGATGCATAGAGAAGTTGTGTAGCCTAGAGCTTACTCATCCTTGGTATGCTTACATACTATAGCAACCTCTTATAAAGCACCTTGGCCAAAGGAGAGATTGAGTATCAGTTGGTTCATCTTCAAAGGTAAGTATTCCTAACTTTTTTCCTCTTTTGGAAGAGTAGATATATTTGCATTTATACTTATCTCCCATGCATTAGGGTTTTACCTATACATATATTAATTAGGATTCTCCTATGAATGTTTAATTTTTATGTTTATTACCTTGACTTTTTACCACAATCTTTTGTGAGCATTAGACTATATTTTACTTTACTTTATATTTATTTAGTGAATATAAAAACATGGGACCTAACTAGGGTTATCTCATGGTGTTACTTGACTAGAGGATTTGGAACCCTCTCTAATGATGTTATTATGGTAACATATCCCTTGGTTAGGTCTATTAGATCTATCTTAGTCATGACCCTAAATATATGATGTATCAATAACTAGAAGTGTAAGTAGGATTTATCTTCTCTAAGATAAGATTAATTAATAAGTTAGCTATATTTTCCTTTGTATACACATCAAGCTTGGTTGTGACCTTTTGGATCCCTGACACCTTGATGGCTATGAGCTCATATGAATACTCAATATTATCATGATCTACCTCATCATATGTGTTTGGCCTCTAGATATCTTTGATCATCTTTAATATCTCATTATAATTCTTAAACTAGGTTCTGCCTTGTAAGAAATTTATGTCATGATATTATATCTTTGATCTAGGATTGGATAATGAAGCATCCATTGTTAAATTGTGTGAACTTGGAAAAAAATTATAAAAAAGGGAAAAATTTGTGCTTTGAGAGGAATTTAATGTAAAGGGACATGAATGAATTAATCTTGTAGATAATAGATAATAGTAAACCTAATGTAGGTGAAATATTATGGGCTCTAATATATTTATATAGTAATGGATTTTGAAACCTCATGTCATGTAAATCAAACTCTAGGTTTATGTGATGAGTCTAATCTAGTCATTTCCTAAATTTCACATTAATTTGATATTTGGAAAATAATCCCTCTTTCAGATTTGGTTTATGTCAATGGGAATCTTTTAGATGATTCTTAGTAGTGTTAATAAGTGTATTAATCATGATTAACACATGACTATTTATCGTTCATGGAATTATATATTAGTTTGGGGCCATCCATGTGTCACTTTAAGAATAGTAGGCTCTCATTATTTTATGCTAACTAGACATGGTGGGGATCCCTGTGTTTTAATAGCTCTATGTACTTGAACTAGTGGCATGGTATATGGGGTACATGTTGCACTTTATAATTAGACATAATGGTCCTAATCCATACTCTTTTTTAACCCTCCTAGAATGGTCTAGGATCTCCTTCCACTTGAGTGTATAGAAGCACATGTGTCACTTTTCTAATCACTGGAACTCTCAAGCTATAACAAGTCTGACATTGTAGGATTGATAGAAGACGTGTGGTACATTTTCATTAATTTTTGGATCTAATAAGTTTTACACATATGACACCTATAGGAACTCTTAATATTTGATAGGTCTAACACCATGGTACTAATAAAAGAGACATGCCACTTCCTCATTAGTTCTAGGCTCTAACAAGTTTGACACCTCTGACAACATCAAGAACTCTTAGGATATTATAGGTCTAACATTATGTGACTAAAAAAATACACGTGATGCCTCTTCATTGGTTCCAAGATTTGACAATTCTAACACCTCTGGGAAATCTTAGGCTCTGATATGTCTAACATCTTAGGATTGATAGAATACATGTGGCACATCTTCATTAGTTCAAGTCTCTAACAAGTCTGAAACATCTAACACCTTTGAAAACTCTTAATCTCTAATAGATATAACACCATAGGAATAATATAAGACATGTGTCACCTCCTCATTTGTTTTGATCTCTTAAAACTTTGACACCTCTCGGATACCTCTCGAGCTCTAACAGGTCTTACATCATGGGACTAACAAAAGACATGTAAACTCTTCATTGGTTATAGGTTCTAATAGGTTTGACACCTCCAACACCTCCAAGAATAAAAAAATAAAAATAAAAATTTAATTCATAAAAATGTTCCCCATAAGCAAGGGATGCTTAATTGTCAACCCAAAATTCCTCCCTAAGAGTGCTAACTTAGATTCTGGGACTATTACTTTAGGAAAATCTTACATAAATAAAATTATACATAAATATAGATAAAATATAAAAATGGCTAAGTATAGAAATATTTTAAGAGTGAAATGTGCTAACCATAATTTAAACATAAACTTTTGATGGATTTAAATGTGACAAATAGATAATGGTGGAACTATAAAGGATTTTTAAATTAGGATTGAGTAAGCATTAACATTTTTTATTTTTATGAACATTGACTAGTCAGGATTAGCCTGGTGCCAGGAACTTTAAATTTTCACTCTACATAGACCCTGTTGTCTTCTATGAAAATGGTATGTTGGTTAGAATAAATTATGACTATGCAGGGAAAACACTATGCAGTGTTTAGAACCCAGACTGTGAACTTCCATTATTGAATTATTTGACAAGCCACTAGAACTTCTTTCGATAGAATAGGATGAAGAAGAAGCACTTAAATCTACCTAAATGTATAAAATATTAGGATCTAATTTCTTAAAGATACCATCTTGTGTACTGAGTGATTTATCCCTTATCATCTCTTTTTTGAATTCATTATCAAGTTTAGAGGTGACCTTGGTGTGGATAACTACTAAAAGGTAATTATTTTACATAGATTGGTTGGGGAAAGAGAAGGCCTAGGCATTACTTAACTACTAAACAGGCATCTATAGACCCAATAAATAAACCTTTGGTTTCACTCTAATATTTTATCCATTTCTATCCATGCCTAAAATCTTGTGATGGAGGTTTCCAAAATAACCCTTTATTAGGAAAAGAATTTTGACATTTTTCTTAAAATTTCATACTTCCTTTAGTTATGATGTCTTCTTTATTTTTGAACCATGAGGGTTGGGAACCAATGCATCTAATGTGGATGATAGATTTAGGGAGTTCTCCATCACTAAAGGATACTCTTGGCTTACTTGATGAATTCATGGTTACTTCTTAATGTTGTTTTAAGTGCAGTGATGATCTCTTGTTAGATATATAACTTTTCTTAATTCATATTCTTAGTTTTTAAATTAGTGACCTTTTCCTAACTATCTATGGTGAAATAAATTTATCTATATATTATGTTATTCAATAATATGGACCTAATTTTTTTATTCTTTCTTAAACATGTCTTTGGTGCATGGCTTGCCTTTGAAAGGACTGTATTTGAGGATATAGGGACCAACTCTTAGCTTTTAACTTCATCTTTCCATATCTAGATTCTAATTTTACCTCATTAAGTGAATGAGGTATCATTTTAGGATCCATAGATAGACTACTTTAGGATTGAAAAAATACACTAGGTGAACAGGGGAAAACCCCAAAGTGCCAAACATAGGAAAAACTAGACATAAAGTAGAGATGGATAGTAGTAAAATAAAAATAGAAGAAAGCACACAATGTAATCAAACTAATTAATTATAATATGATATTTACATTACCAACCTTCACTTGGAGGTATATTATGAGATTGTATTAGAAGTAACAACTAAGAAGTAGTGATTCAATAACTATTTATTCACTAGAACGGGGAGGCTATTCCCTTCAAGGTATTTCAATCAAAATGTGTTTTGCCCTAGTAACTCAAAGATATAGTATAGGCCAATCCAAAGTGGGTTGTGTTTGGAGTGCTACCCTTTCTTCTTATATGATTTATCGCATAACAATACTAGGTCTTATATCTAGAAGGATTTAACCTTCACTCTTTGATCAAAACATCTTTTAATAGTACCTTGATGTTTATTGAAGTTTTATAAGGCTTCCTCTTAGGTAACCTCTAATTGGATGATATCAAACAATGTTGAGTCCATTTTCTTGTTGTTTTCCATTTAATTTTACATGAATTTATATTTAATAAATTTGAATATCATTGGGAAAAGTGGCTCTAAACCATACACCAACATAAAAGGTGAAATTTTGAGAGCTTGTTTATACCTGGTGTGGTCATCTCAAAGAACAAATTTCAACAATTAATGACAATGTTTGGGTCTCTTTTATATGGACTTATTTATTGCATCGATCAATTTATTATTGGTAGACTTATCTTAACCATTACTTTTTAGGTAGTAGTTTGATGATAACCTTAGGGTGATGTCATTCTCATAATCCCATTTAGTGAGTTCGACTAACTATAATTTAGGACCATTGTCATAGACTAAAGAAGTTAGTGTACCAAACTATGTGGTTATGTTATCCTTGAGTAACCTAGTCATTTCTTTAGCCATGTTATTCTTGGTTAATACTACTTCTATCTACTTTTTATAATAGTCAATAGTTATAATTATGAACTTATGGACCACTAATGAATATGTCTTGATGGTTCCTAAGAAGTTAAGTCCCCATTGAGAAAATGGACATCCCTTTATCACAAGTTGAAGGGGAATTGTTGTGTGAACTTTCTTATTATAAAATGTATAACACTAATGGCATGTGTGAACATGATCATGTGCATCCTTAAATATGGTGAACTAATAATACCTATATCTTAGGATCTCATGAGCCATCATGGTCCTTGAAGGGTGGTGACTACCTAGTTTCTCATGGAAGTTGGTCACGACCTCTCTTTCTTCTTTTTTTGATCGACACCTAAGATATATGCCTTTATATTTATTTCATTAAATCACTCCTTTATTTAGTATGTAGTGGGATAACTTGAGCCTAAGGTCTCTTTAATTTTTTTTATTTAGTCCTAGAGGATGATTTCCATAAAGGAGATAATATACTATTGGGTCATTCTAGTCCCGATGGACCATTTTTGATTAGTCTAATTTCACCACAGTGATCTTTGGGTTGATTTCAATGACTATTTGGGTGACATATTAACTTTAAACCAAATTAATAGGTTTTATTTAAAATTAATACTCTTTTATCTTGATTATCCATCAACATTTGTTCACTCTTAATTCATTTTTCTTGAGCATTAGATTTATATCTAGGTCTAGGATGATAATGTGCACCTTGTTTATGAGAATGTAGTGTCTAAATTTCTTAAAATATTTGACTAGGTCATATGCATGATTATCCAAGGTGGATTAATTAATTTTGGAATCCTTTATGTTCATGCTTATGAAGGCTATCATGTGTTCATCCTTGTCTATCTTCTATGTGATTATTGACACAATGGTGTGCTCTGAAATAAAATTGTAAAAGTAGAAGTATTTTGTGTAGTTTGAAATAATTAAGACCAGTTCTTACATGATGGCCTCTTTAATTTTTGGGAATTATTTCCTAGATTCAGAGGTCCACTCCACCTTTGCTTCTTATTTTAACATTGTATTTAGAGGCTTATCAATCTTAGAAAAACCAAATATGAATTTGTGTACAAAGTTGATTTCACCAAAGAATGAATTTAATTCCTTTTTGTTATTAGGAAGAGATATTTTATAAATCACATTACCATGCTTAGTTTTAATATATTTATCTTCCTTGGTGATGACATGATCAAGGATCTTACCTTCTATGACACTGAACATGTTCTTTAGATGGAGGGAGATACCATATGATATACACCTTTCAAATATTTTATGAAGATGGTGGATATGATCAAACCTAAATTTTAAAAAAATAATCAAGTTATCCATGTAAATAACTATGAATTTTCTAATTATTCATTTGAAATCAAATTATATGGCTCTCTAAAATTTGGTTCCAACATTGATAAGGCCAAATGGCATCCTCTTGTAGGTGAAGTTGCCCCACTTTGTTGTAAACATAGTTTTGGCTTAGACTTCAGGACTTATTATAACATGATTATATCCCAAGAATGTGTCTAAGAAGGACATCATTTTAGATCCAGTCACCATATAAATTACCTCATCAAAGGAGGGCAAAGGTAGTTATCTTTGTTAAAAGCTTAGTTTACATTTATGAAATTCACATAGTCTAATTTCCCCACTCTTTTTGTAAATAGGCACCAAGTTGGCTACCACATCAAGTGATATACTTAGAATATAATCCCAAATTATATGATCATATGAAACTCCTCATGGATAAATGGCTTTAGGATTGGGTTCACAGGTTGTTGCCTTTATTTGAAAGGCTTTTTGTTTTACTTGAGTGGATAGTACATGTGATCACACTTAGGTAAAAGACCTTAAGGTCCTCATAGGCACAGGTAATAAAATCTCTATAATGATATAATAGCCTTTTTAGTTGTTTAATATCAATAAGGGTGAAATCTAAGCCAATAATGACATCTTGGAGCTAGTTTGGTGACCCCAAATTAATCATCTTGGACCTTTGATCTAGGTGTATGGGTCTCTCAAGTTTGTGTGTAGACCTATCAAGGTATAATATCCTTTTGAGGGATATCATTCCCTTCAAGACTCAAATTTATTTTAAGTTCATGATGCCATCTTGGTCATATTCCTTTCTTTAGTATCATCTCTCTATATCTAATCTATAACCTAGGTCTCAAGTACCCCCAAGTTATTAATTAATTCTAAAATGTGGTGATCATCCTAAAATAATTAGAATTTATTCATGTTGTCTAAGACTAAGGACATAGGATGAGATCTAATAAAAAATGTTTTAACCTTTAGTCATCTAGGGGTGTTAGGTTTGTAGTATCAGTTGTTAATGAATCATCCACATATTTTTATTCTCTAGGGATGGGTATGACATTAAAATCATTGAAAATCTCTATCAAATCCCACACCCTATGTTTATACTTCCTAAAATAGTAACATTTACATTAGAAATTACTCTTAACTTGGTTTATTATAAGATCAGAGTCCAAAAATATATTTATTACTTTGACCTTATATTTTAAAGTTAATTATAGCCCTAATATCAAATCTTCATATTCCATTAGGTTATTGGTGTAAATTAACTTCAATGTGTATGCATCTAAATGTTTTTTCCATCATGAGTCAATGAGTAGGATTCATGATTTATAACCTTACTTATAATGGATTCCATTGAAGTATAGGGACCATAAACTTAGAAATTTAGGGTCCTTGTCAGCTTGAATCTTAGCACATTCTATGGATAGAGTGTAGATACCTATATTAGAGGATACTAGGTTCACATTTTTAGTGACTACATTATACTCAATAATCATGTGTTTCATTTTAAGCTCCATATCTACACATATTTTATTGGCCACACCTCTCTAAGGTAACCACATATGTGAAAGGTTAGTAACCATGTACCTATTCAAAGTCTTGGACCAATCTTTACTATGTAACTTCCTATAAGCCTCTATGATATCCACTACTTAGATTTCCATAAACTATTAGACCCTAGGATTATATTATAATTACATATACACAATTAATATCTCACCTACCACCTTGACCTCAAAGTTATCCATTTGAACCACTATCTTGTCTTATTTAATAGACATTAACTCTAATTTGACAAATCTCAAAAGGCATGACATTTATAGAGGTTCTTGAGTCAACTAGATAGCTATGAAGGTTCTTCCCCAAACAACCTAATAGTAAGGATTAAAGGTGGTACCTTAACCTTGTTATTATGTATGAGCACATTAGTGTGTTCAAAATTAGGCTTGGGTTGAATTGATTTTTCTATCACGGACTTTTGGAGGAGATCTATTTTCTCAATGATCTAGGTAGGCTCATGTAAAGTGATGTTTCCCTTGATCTTCTTCATGTCCTCTGCTATATTATACCCAATTTTTTTAGAATTAGGATGGATCTATTTTATTGGTTTGTATTTATTATCCCTTGGAGGTGGAGGATCATTTTAGGCTTTTGGATTAGGAGGGGTTACACTATTATTGTGAAGAGTGGATGTAATAAGGGATTTTTGTTGTTCCTAATTCCTAAAAGTGTAGTTGTTCCATTATAATTTTTATAAATAATGGACCTTATTGGTGGCCTCCTCTATTTCATTATCCTTTTGGATATGGAAATCTAAGGTTTTTAACACTATGGCAGTACTTGGCAACTTTGAATTATTAGATTCCTTAGCTTGATTGTTAACATTAGGTAGTTCAAGAACACCTCATATTCTCCCATTTCCCTTTAGAATATGTCAAAGGTGTTGAATAAATTATTTAATTCTAACTCCTCATGTTGAGTTTTGTTATTTACATAGCACCAATTTAGTAAGGAAAACTCATAGATTATTGGGTGAGGGATCTAGTTTTATATTAGAATGATGGTGGGTACAATTGTACCTTGGTAGGTGAATTTCATGTTTTAATTCTCACCACCAGTGCTTCTAACTTGTCTTTAGAGGTTAAATAAGTCATTATTAAGATTTTGTACCATGCATTTTATAGCATCCAATTCATTCTTAGTGGATTATTGGGGTACACTTTGGAAAAATATTCATGGTGATACCAATGCTTGATTATGAGCTTGAGGTGTTACTTCACTATTGATAAAGCTAATTAGTCCCAAGTGTTGATTAAGAGTATCATGAATCAAATGAATCTAGTTTTTCATTGGCATAGGTGGTGGCATAGACACATTATATTTAGTTCTAAAGAGAGGATTAAAAGTAGGAAGATTTGGTAATACATTTGGGATAATATGTTTCATCAATCCTTGAGGATTCAATTGTTTATCCACTTTGGTGTCCTTGACATAGGCTAAGGGTAAATTCCCTAATAATATGTCTTTGCATAAGAATATGGTAGTCAAGGTTATAACACATTTTTATACATTTTGAGGGATAATTGGATGTTTGGCTAGTATATCATAGTGATTTGACTATACATATTTTTTAACTTAGCATTTAAATCAATAATGGGCTCATTTGGTTCTCTTTTAATGATGTGAATTGTTATTACAACACACTTGGGTTAATTACTTACCCAAAATTGGCCAAGAACATGTTATTGATTTTTTATCAACTCATTATGGAGCTTTCATGTAGTTTTAAGAACAAATCATAATTTTCATCCATCAATGTGAATGTAAAAAGTCTATATGCAACATCTTCATGTTATACATTCAAAATCTTGAGAGCAATTTTGTATAAGGTCACATGTTCTTCAATGGCATGTCCCTACACTTAGTGTGAACCATGGGATGTATTTCTTTATTTTATTATGTAAGTCATCAATATATTTAGTAACATTAATGGTAGACCTATCTAACAATGTCATAGGTACAACCATATGTAAGGGCATGTTAGGGTCACACTGAGAGGATGAGCTAGTTGAGTTAACTAAAGTTCAATCTTCCTTGAGAAATTTTGGTTCTCTTATGGATTCACAAGGGTGATATTATAAATAATCTAAGACCTAATTGAGATCTAGTGATCTACACAATGGGATATAGGCTACCTTGGGTTAGCTAGGAGCTCAAATCCTAGCTAGTCAATGAGAAAGGGCCCTCCTTTTAGTGCCAACTATTTTTTAGTCCAATATATCATTATCAAAAATATATCTATTAGGTTAATGCACCTAGTAATCTTAGGAAACAATTGGGGGACTTACATCCTCTCATTTTATTATTTTTGCTAAGACAATGTAGTGCATGAGTTGTAAGTATTAGGCTCCATTAAATATGTTTCTTAAAATATATTTCTAAGAGATGAAATGATTCCACCAAAGGATAAATTCCCATTTAATCTCTAATACCATAACTTATACACTTTAAACTAAGCCTAATTTTAATATATTTTATTTTAAACTCTACTTTTATTCAATTACACAATTTATAAAATTTTGGGAAAGATTGCTTGAGCATAAGTAAACATAAAAGGGAGAGAGGGTAAGGTATAAAATGGAACTATCTAAGTAAATAGAAATACAAATACTTTAATTATCAAAATCATGCCCAACTAAAGTTTTACCACTATATTCTAAGTTTTAAAAAGGATTAAGATCCAATCACATAAGGAAGGAGTATAAGGAGAAAGGGTGAATTATTGATTTAGTTATTCCTTTTATGAATAAAGAAAATCAAGCCTATAGTTATCTTTTCAATGTTTCAAATGGGGATTCAAATAGAGCTATGGTGCCAAAGCTATGGCTCCCAAAATTTATTCCACTAATTGGGTAGAACCATCACCTAAAATGTTGCTTGAATCATTTTTTCCTCCTTGAGAAGAAATGGTCCCCATTGCATCAAGATTTGTCATCAAGTGTGTCAGTTGTGTTTTGATTTGATTCTCGATGCATATTAAAATAGACTATGCTTTGTGGAGATGTGCAGGGCCTAATTATTCACCATTTCTATTTGACCATCAATTTGTGGATAGAAGGTTGTGAACTTCTTCAACTTGGTATCTATTTTCTTCTATTGTTGTGTTGTTTATGTAGTTAGGGCTGCAACATCAGTCCTTTTGGATTCTTATGGCTTGACCACCATGAGAATTAATTTCTTGGCACTAATCAAGGAGACAAATTTAGAATATGGTACCTATGGTACCCTTTAAGACTATGTTCCAAGAGTGAGGGTGATCCTTCACATTCTTGATTCATAGATGCCATGTTGATCATACATGAATGGTTAACCAAAGAGTACATCATAAACATCTAGATTGACTACATCACATAAGACTTCATCTTGGAAAGGTTTTATTGCATATGAGAGAAGACATTGGTGGGTGACATGGAGGTTTCTCCCTAGACTCAACCATCCAATACTATATGGATTTGAGTGAGGCTTCATGGAAAAATTTAGGCTTTTCACAACATTAGTAGAGATTAAATTCTTTTGACTCCCACTATCAAGAATGAAATGTAGAGGCTTACCTTTCACCCATAACTTAGAGTGAAACAACCTTTCCTTATCATTTGGCCTCTAATCATGGGTTCATGATGAAGCAATGATGGCATCAGGATTAGCATCTACAATCTCTTCTTCATCCTCTTTGACTGTAGGGTGTGTATGAGGTAGAGTAGTAGATGTTGAGGATTGTGACTCAAAAAGTAGGGACTTGATTACTCAACATTATTTTTTGGAGTGTTTTCTAGATTTGTGCTAATCACACCATTTCCCAATCTTTCTTTCTTTTTGCTTCCAATTTTTGCCTCATGTTTGACCTTCTATATCACTTTTCCGTTTTATAGGCCAACTCTTTGTATTCATTCTTCCATGCTTCTACTCAATCTTTACTATGAACTTGTACACCTCACCAAGGGTTTCTATATTGAAGATTTATATCTCCCCTCATATATACCATTATATTCCACCATGATATTTGATAACCTAATGTTTCTCACTTTCCTAGAAGCCCAATCTTGAAGATAGAGAATTAAAAATGTTAGTTTAATCTTGAATAGACTGTTCCTTACCTTGGAAAAGTTATTAACACTCTATATATAGATCATCATATGCTCCAATGGGGTAGTATTCTTCCTTTACATCTTCTATAAAATCATCCCAAGTAGGTTCTTCCTCAAGGCCAATATTATCCATACTAAATCTCTTCTTGTACACTTCCCACCAATTTTTGACAGGCAATGATGCTTTCAAAAAAGCAAAAGTGATCTTCTCTTTATCGATGAATTTATTTATATAAAAATATGAATAAAATTGATCCAACCAATTTTATACTACATCAACATTGATTTTTCCTTCAAATATAGGGATATCAAAATTCACCTAAACCTTGAAGGGTGTTGGGGCACTAAAAGGATGTGGAGGTGCGGATGAGGAGCTAAAATTTCCCATCAAGATTTGTTGGAAATTTTGGGTGAATTATTGTAGAATCTACACTTGCTACTATTGGAGGGTTTCATTCACCATTTCCTTGAAAGGATCAGATGTCTCAATGTTATCTACCATTTGAGGTCATTTGGAGTGAATAGGTGGATAGTTTTGAAGCTCAGTTGTTTTCCACCCAAGCTTCTTGTAACCTAACCTCATCCTCAAGATCATAGACTCTCAATTCAAACCACTCTGATACCACTAATCTAAAACTCATAATATTTGGTTTAAAGATAATTCAAAAAACAAGAACAACACAATTGTAATAATGTTATCTCTAAGAAGAGATGTTTTATTGATCAAATTTGTAGATCCAAACATATGCCTATCTCTAAGAAGAGATGTCTGATTTACATTTTGGGTTACATATTTATTTATGCACATTTTTAAGGTAGTATTAGGATGTGTAAGGTCACCAATATTTAGGGATATTAAGTGGTTTGAATTCCATGATTTACAATAATATAGAATTCAAGGAATTGCTATTTTTAGATTGCACTACTAAAATTAAAATTTTGGGCACTTATATTTGGTTTTTAGGTGTCAAAACCCACCAAGAAAATCTTTGTGCCATCTCAAGTCATTCCCCTCATTCTTATATTTCCAACGGTTCAAATGGGGAGTCAAACAGAGTTATGGTGACAAAGTTATGGCTCCTAGAAGTTATGCCACCAATTGGGGTAGAACTGTCACCTGAATTGTCACATAGAATGTTGCTTAGATAAATTATCTCCACTTGAATAAATAGTATCTCATGGGATTTGAGTGGGGCCTCTAAAGATGATTTTACACCTTGTACTTAGATAATACTTATTTTGGATTGCATGGCTACCTCCAATATAGCCTTGGCTCTCACCATGTTGTCCTTCACCACCTTTCTCTTCAAGATCTCATCGAATTATGCTAGGTGGACCCCAAATTCATATCTTCCCATCAGATATTCATCTAGATGAAAGAGCACCAAGATGTTGAACTATTTGAAATAAAGATTTGATGCTTACTTTTCTCTAATGGCTTGATGGTGGGCATCACTAAATCAGTCCTTAATAGATATCCTCATGGTCCATGCAAAGGTCTAATATATATTTAGTTCCATGAGGAGAATTAATTTCAACTATATGATCATTAATTTATTAATAAAAATAATCATCTTCCTACACTTATTATCTATTTGGATAATTCTCTCTTAGTACCCATGGGCTCTTTGGAGAAGTTCTTTGCTTAGTGATATAGCTTTAGTAACTTCCTTAAGGGTCATGAATAATAGTGTAAGTTCCCTCTAATTTTCTAATTAGTCATGTAGGGAAGATGCTCCTTACTTTAGACAAAAAATTTATAACCTTATTTTTAAGATCTTCCATCATCTTCTCTATGAGGTCATTTTTGGCCCAGAGTACTGAGACTAGGTATTCTAAAATCATATCTTCTTCACTCACACTCTTCACTTTGTTGAGGGAAAAGATATCTTTCTCAGTAATCTATACCATAGGGTTTCCATCTTGAGTGAAGTTCTACATGAGCACCCTCTTCATACTCCTAGATGTTCTATCAAACTATCACTAGATTCTTAGGTCTCCATGATAGACCATCTCTAGACTTTATGCACTTGAAGAGTCAAAGGGACCAAGCCAAATTGGTCTATCTAATGTCCCCACAATAGTGGAAGGTGGAATAATAGGGGTGGAATCAATTTAAGTGGAAGGTGGAGGGAAGGATGAAGGAGGCAAAAGTAGAGTGGGCATAGGGAATAGGATGTAAGATGGAGATGGAAGTGTGGATAAGCATGGATGAGGGACGTGGTGGAAAATAAATGAACCAAAAATGAAGAATCCTAAAGGAAAAAATGCAACTACTATTGTTCAGGGGTCATTGAGACATGAGGTCTAATAGTGCTTAGGAGATTTGTATTCATGATAAATGAATAAATTGGTTAGTTTAAGCTAAATCCTTAGGGGCCCAAGGTGATAGCTAAAGGATTCTAAGAGGGAGATCTAGACATTGTTGAAGGGGGAATGGATTTCCTAGGAGTAACCACTTTTTTGCTTCTTATTTGGTCTCTTTCTTTGGTTTGCTTATGATGAGATATTGAGGTAGAAGCAATAGAATTAGCCCCAAATGAAGCCAGTGGGAGATAAATAGATACTAATGGGCTTGAGTATATGGTAATAATAATTATAGTTGTGAATACAATATTAATAAAGGTCATATGATCCACCAATAAGGTAATGATACCCAGAGGGACTACTTTTATAAAGGTAATTATGCCTAGATGATCACTAGGAATTTGGGCTCTTTGAGGGGCTAAGCTAACTTTTGCAGCCATGTCAAGGGTCATGGATGGCACATACCATGCCAATGGAGTAGATGAAGGCCATTATTGGGCTACAAGATAAACTAAAGAAAATTGGGCACTAAGGATTCCAAGAAAGGTCACCACTAAAAGAGCATAAGGTAATTAGGCCTTTAAGATCACTAGGTTCAGGGAGGCATGGATGTAGTAGGCCTTGTTAGGATAGGAAAACCTGGGGGGTCCACTAATGGTTGTGTGGGTATGCTATTAATTAGTATGGATGGTCCTAGAGTAGGGAGATTGATATCTAGGTGGGCTAGACTCAGGACTACTATTAAAATGTAGGTTATGGGAAAATTTAGGTTAATTTAGGTTTTCTTACTTAAGGTGATAACACAGGCATAGTATATGTTGAAGTTGGTTATGTGTTTATTTTTGGGACTCCATACAAGATCTAATTAGAGAGCCTCCTTATAGGCACTGAGACTTTAATTTTGGGTTGAGTGGGCACCTACTAGGGAGGAATTAGTCTCTCCTTGAGATTGGGATAGGTAAAATCTTGTGCCTTTGTATGATGGGATTATTTAATCCATGTAACCACCTATGATTCATTAGTAAGTTTTAGGTGGATCTCATCATTTGGGTGTGCCTCATAGTGATATGTGATATTGAGCTTTGATTAGTTTCTTGCCACTTAAGCTCGACATGCACCCATAGGATCACATTACCAATTATTGGTTGGGTATAATTTGTATGAATCCTTGTGTTGGGATATGGATTGTATCATTATCATATTATTATACTATTGGCCATAGTTGGCCCATATACCAAGTTGTGCTCACTTTCTAAACCACTTGATGCAAAGTTTTTGATTTAGCATTTAATTCAAATTATTTGGATAGGATTTGGATGGTGTGAATAGAGTGAAGGGATCATGGAGCTCACAAACCTTCAAAACTATAACATTAATCATTTTAGAAACTAGGGAGTGTATAAAACTCATTTTCTCTACTCACTCCATCCAAATTTTGTCCAAACATTTGGCCCTAGTAGCAAGAAATCATAAACAACTATTCTAGTATTGTCAATTTTCATGTGTATGGACAAATAGAGGAAAATAAATCATATGGGAAGCCTTTCAGGCTAGTGGATCAAATGGGTTTAATCCTTGTATCATTAAAACCATCCCTTGAAAGTTTGGTTCCTCCATGATTTTTGTGTTTCAAGTTACAAGTCCACAAAGTTGGCCAAAATATGAAAGATGTTCGTGCAAGCGTCAACTTTATGCCCAAGAAAAAATCCATATGGGTCTAAATTTGATAGATTGTGGGACATCAAAAATGTTCTTGTGGATGTCAAATGAAATTTTAATGAACATCAAGTTTAAGCTCCAAGAATTAGTCTTTAGGGTTCAAAAATCCTTGGTAAAGATCTAAAGAAAGGCACACGACTGATAAGTGTCAAGACCATGGGATCTTGGATCAAGTCAAAATATCATCAAATATTGATAACCAATAAGAAGAAGAGTTTGATGTGGTGGGTCCCAAAGATCTATGATCCATAATTAATTAGGTCTTAGGAACTGATAATGTATGATGGTTGAGGTGTCAAACGAGTCTAGCTAAGTGGTTGATATCTAATGACAAAGGAATGAGCTAAGGTATTTTTTCAAAAGATGTGATAAGCCTAACTTGGAAAACTAAAGAGCTTGAAATTGATCCCAACCCAAGAAACAAGAGAAGCAGAGCTCTATAGACTTAGATTGGACTGATTATTGGGCAAATCATTATATCTATAGGAAAACCAATATATTTAGATTGATTTTCCTCTATATTTAAATTTGGTTCAAGATCCAAAGCACAAAATAGGTGTGAAAATATTATTTTAATTAATTCCTTAGCATGTCATCATTTAGGAGAGACATGACATGTCTGTGGTAGTTTAAAATCTTGAAGATCTTGCCCTCATAATAAGATTTAGTAGAATATCAATGGATTAGAGCTTGAAGATTTGAAAAATAATTGGATCATTCACTTCCAACTAGGCCACAATTTTCCACCTTTTGATAATCTTTGTCTTTTAGTATAGCTTTATAAAATTGGAATGGTCTAGGACTATTAGATCAAATTATAAAAATCCCATCCATAATGACTTATTTTGATTAGACCAAAAACATGATAGAACATGTAAAAAGATGATAATTCATTGGTCATCAATAATAATGAGTTTTATAACTTCCCCCTCTCTCTATATTTCTACTATAAATGGAGGCCTTGAGGCCAAGAATAGATATCTCTCACTTCTTTAGATATATCATTATATCTCTCCCTGTATTCCTCTTAGTTCCCTCTCTTGGTGAGACCAAACTCTGCCAAGAAGGAATTTGTAACCTCTTGAAGTAATATAAGGCTATGTCTTGATTTAATTGTTCTATTATAGTGTGTACTTATCTTACTTAGTTACTAGTTCATCTGCTCATATATGTTGTGTTTAGTGTTTTGCATCTCTTCATCAAAGCCTGCATGTGGATACTATAGCTAGTTAGTGTCTCACTTTAGACCTCTCCTTTCATTTTCCTCAACCTAGATCATTTGGTGAGCCTCCACATAGATGTATAGTAGATGGTTGGTTTATAAACCTAGTCTCTACTCATTTCATTAGTTTTCTTCAAGTCAAGAAAGGAGGATCAACATGTAATTTGGTGCATCACTCTATTAGCTTTCTTAGCAGCCCTCATCCCTTTCTAACCCTTTTCCCATGTAGCACTAGGATTAGTTTTAGTTTAGGTGAGCATCAAAGAGGAAATATACTATTATAGAGGCTCAACCCCATCATGAGATACCCATATCCTTGGGTTGTTCCCATTTTATAGCTTGACTAGGGGAAGCTCAAAGAACTTCTCCCAAGGGTGCAAGTTGAATCTATAATACAATCTAGAATGCCTAGTGGGACTTAAGACTAAAGTAGTAGAAAATTATTTTGGTGTTATTTTTATACATACAAACCTTTATAGGCATCCTACAGACACTAATGGTGACTCTAAGCATCTCTCATCTAGTTTAATCAATCTAAGTGCTTAACCCTCATTATCTAGTGTGTACAATCAACCATATTCTTATCAATATGTTTATTCTATGCTTTAATATCCCCCTTCTTGGATGGATAATATTTATTAGTACCCTCCAAGTGGCCCTTAGAAGGCCTATAAGCCTTATCATGACTTTTTCCCCCTTCTTACCCCTTATCAAGACTAGACTTACCATGTTACATCCCTATCAAGAGTTAAGCAAGCATTATCATCTTATATGGGGTTGACAAAGAGATTGGTAAAGGTTTAGAGTTTTCTCTAGTCATCCATACCCATGTTATATAGAGGGTAAGGATTACTTTCTAATTGGTTGAATACAGGTGGTCTGCCCTCAAAAGTGAATAATAGATAGCATGTGTGAGTAAAGATGTGGCAATAATAGGGAGTTTAATTCAAGATGTAGGCAATATATTAGTATCCTTTAAAATCTAGTAGGCCCACTTAAATTAGTCTTATGTAGATCCTCAAGCCTAATTCTAAAATATCCCAAATGGCCCCCTAGTCCATTTAGTCAAGTCTCATCTTCACTAAGAATTGAGTTAGTTCTGATAGTAGAAGAGTTAATCATGCAAGGAATGGATCAAACAAATATATCCTAGCTCAGTGATCTTGGTGTTCAAGATTTTAGAGACTTTCTTCCCTTCCCTCAAGGGCCATAAAAAATATCCTTCAAAACCCTAGACTGGAAGGATACCTTCATAAGCTATAAGGAAAACTTCTTCACCCTCCCACCATCTCCCTTTAGGGCTAAAAGCCTATTGTACAAAAGATGAAGGAGAATATTTCAGCCATAGGTAAACCTAAAGAAGATAATGCAAGTGTTGATGATGAGGAGATCATAATAGGTGACTCATTTTCTTCAAAGGAAGGAGATTTAGGTTTAGACCAACCTTTTTGGCATAGTTTTAACACTAACAAGTTGGATCTTGATGAAGAAAATCCTTAGGATGAAATTATGAGTGAATTTGATGAGGAAGATATCATGTGCATTTAAGAGATACATCTAGAAGGACCATCACCTTACAAGAAAGAGAACCTTGGGAATAAAAAATAATTCCCAAATAGGCATGAGCTTTAAGGAGACCATGATTTGATTATGCCTGAGAAGCATGATGATGGAATGGAAAAGCACAAAAGCAAAGTAAAATCTAATTAATCAATGTTTGTATTGACAAGAAGATGCCCCCTCAGGTACCTATCTCAGTTGAAAGATGCCAAGGATGAGTCATCATAGGTTATTCTTAATTTAGAGTGCAAATTTACTCTATGAGGTTTGCACATCTAAGCAATCAGACTAGAAGGGTGAGTTCATTTTTATTTTTATTTTACGAGAAGTATACCATCAATGTGTTGAAAATCTATTACTTATCCATCTTTGTTTAGTAGCCCTCAAGCATGTAAAAAATCATGTGTTATTAAGAAAAGGTATCTACTTTATACAACCAATTAATAGTTTTGTATAGTTTCATTCTACTTAGTTAGTTTAGGATAGGTTAGATTTCATGATTTTCTCTAAGTATCTTGGTGCACATCTATTTACGAGGCTAGTTACCTTTTTTTTGTTCCTTATATTCTTTTATTTCAAAAACGGTTCTAGACCAGCTTAGAGAAGTGACTTTGTACCCAATGGATTGAACTAGTAAATGGACTAAGTTTTCAAAGCATATAAGTCATGATTTCATATGAGTCACTAGAAATTTTGGCCACATTTGGCCCACATACCAAGCTATGCTCACTTGCTAAACCGCCTGATGTAGATTTCTTGATTGAGAATTCAAATCAAATTATTTGGACAAGCTTTAGAGGGTATGGGTGGAGTGAAGGGATCATGGAGCTCATAAACCTTAAAAAATTTAAAATTAACCATTTGAAAAACTAAGGATCTAGTATTGTTAATTTTCATGCATATGGATAAATCAAGTAAAATAAATCATATTGAAAGCCTTTTTGTCTATTATATAAAATTAATTTTATCCTTGTAGCATTAAAACCATCCCTTAAAATTTTGGTACCTCCATGATTTTTACACTTTAAGTTACAATTCTACAAAGTTGGCCAAAATATGAAAGACATCAATGCAAGCATCAATTTTATGCCCAAGAAAAAATCCATATGGGTCTAAATTTTAAATACTATAGGATGTGAAAATAAATCTCATGTAAATTAAATGGATTTCACGTAAATGTCAAGTTTAAGCTCCAAGAACTAGCTATTGGGGTTCAAAAATCCTTGGCAGAGATCTAAAGAAAGGCACGTGGCTAACAAGTGTCAAGACCATCAGATCTTGGATCAATTAAAAACATTATTTAATCCTAATAACTAATAAGAATTAGAGTTTGAGATGGTGAGTCCCAAAAATCCATGTTCTATGATTAACTAGATCTCAAGATTTGATAGTCCGTAATGGTTAAGGTGTCAAAGGAGTCTAGCCACGTCACTAATAGCTAATGAAAAGGGAATGAGCTAGGGAATTTTTACAAAATATGACCAAGTAGGACAAGCCTAACTCAGAAAACTAAAGATCCCAAACTTGAGCTCAAATTAAGAAATAAGAGAAGCAAAACTCTATAAACTTAGATTGGATCGATTATTGGAAAAAATGTTATATTTATAAGAAAACTAATATCCTTATATTGGTTTTCCTCTATATTTAATTTGGTTCAAGATCAAAAGCACAAAATAGGTGTGAAAATATTATTTTAAGTCATGCCTTGACATGCCACCATTTAGGATAGACATGATGTGTCTCTGGTAGTTCAAACACCTGAAGATCTTTCCCTCATAATAAGATCTAGTAGAAAATCAATGGATCAAATCTTGGGGATTTATAAATTAGTTGGAAAATTCACTTCCAATCGGGCCATGATTTTCCACCTTTGGTTAATGTTTGTCTTTTAGTATAGCTTTCTAAAATTAGAATGATTTAAGGCTATTAGAGCAAATTATGAAAATCTTATTTATAATGACTTATTTCAATTGGACCAAAAGCATGATAGAACATCTTGAAAGATGATAGCTCATTGGTCATCAAGAACAAAAAGCTTTCTAACTTCCCCTTCTCTCTCTCTCTCTTTATAATATAAATGGAGGCCTTGAGGCCAAGAATAGATATCTCTCACTTCTTTAGATATATCATTAGATATATCCCTATATTCCTCTTGGTTCTTTCTCTTGGTGAGACAAAACTCTACCAAGAATGAATTTGTAACCTCTTGAAGTAATATAAGTTTATTTTTTTATTTCATTGTTATGGTATAGTGTGTACTTATATCACCTAGTTACTAGTTCATCTACTCATATATGTTGTGTTTAGTGTTCTACATCTCTTGATCAAAGCCTACATGTGGATATTATGACTATTTAGTGTCTTACTTTAGACCTCTCCTTTCATTTCCCTTAACCTAGATCATTTTGTGAGCCTCCACATAGATTTATAGAAGATGGTTGGATTATAAACCTAATCTCTACCCATTTCATTAGTGTTCTTCAAGTCAAGGGGGATCAACTTGTAATTTGGTGCATCACTTTTTTATATTTCTTAAGAGCCCTCATCCCCTTCTAAGCCTTTTTTCATGAATTTTTAAGCTTAGTTTTATTTTAGGAAAGCATTAAATAGGAACTGACCTACTCTAGAGGTTTAGCCCCATCATGAGATACCCACAACCTAGGGTTGTTCCCATTTTATAGTTCAACTAGGGGAAGCCCAAATAACTTCTCCCAAGGGTGCAAGTTAAATCTATAACATGTAATCTTGGAATATTCTATCCATAGGGAATAGTAGATATGGCTTTTGATTTCTACCTAGATAGTTCCCAGCTACACCATCATATAGTTGGTAGGTAATCTCTTACTTTATAAAGTAGTATGGGATAATATAAGGTAGTAAGAGATAATCCCCTTAAATGAATACCACTCTAATTATGGTGTAATATTTATAGTACTAGTGGGCACCAATGGGTTACATCATAGTATGTATCTCATCTAAGATCCTCAAAATGGATCTCTCATTGACCACCTGATAAATGACCAGGTAGAAGTATTCATAGATGTCCCAAATGTTATGTTAGAAGTGGTAGATCTATAGATTAAATAACACCACATGCACCACAAATCCCATTGGGGGAATTTTAAGCATCAAAAGTCTAGGTTAGTGCATATGGAATAAATTATGTAAGACATCATGTATAATTTTTCACTTGTATAAGCCACATTCACCTACATGGTGAGGTTAAATGTGATGAGGGTCCCTAAATCTATGACCTCATCTCCATTCATGGTGGAAATAAGAAGGGAAAACCAACATTTTTTTATGTTCACTATGTCACTTATCTCATACAAGTGGTTGATCAATGGCATGCTCATGCACACACCCTCTCTAAATATCTTGATGGTATATTAGTTGGGGTTCTCTTTATTGACCCAATGATTTAGATCCTCTACCTAGTCTTTCAAGGCCTCATAGATGTCATTTTAATTTTTTAATATATCCATGAAATCCTATTCATATCTCATCATGTAATATGGGATGCCTTAATACATATTTAATATATCCCTATAAATGTCTAAAATCTTTAAACTAGTGTTTGGTGACCTCATGATGTACTACTTGCACCATGAAGATAGCAGGAGGTTACCAAATAGATCTATACATGGGAAGACCTCAAGGTTGTCCATGTCCTTATTTATCCTCAATTCCATAATGGATATGAGATCATATGAATACTCAATATCATCATCCTTGACCTCATTATCTATGTTAATTCTCTTTATATATTCAATCATCTTGAAGATCTCATTATAATGCTTAAACTAGGTGATGCCTTCCAAGAAAGTTTTCTCCTAATATTTTGGATATAGTATAAGATTGGATGATGAAGTATCCATGGTTAATTTTTGTGAACTTGGCACAAAATTCTAATAAAAGGGAAAAAAAATCTCCAGGAGGAACTTGATGCAAAGGACTTTGAATGAATTGAGCTTGTAGACAATAGATAATAGTAAACCCAACCTTAGCATAATATTATGGGCTCTAATATATTTATCCAATAATGAATTTATGGGGCTCACATTTCATGAATTAAACTCTAAATTAATTTTTTAATTATAATCTATCCATTTTCCAAATTTGGTATTAATTTGAGATTTTAAAAATAAGCCATCTTTTAGATTTGGTTGATTGTGATGGGACTCTTTGAGATGTCAGATTATGATCCTTAATCATGAGTATTAATAAGTGTAGGAATCATGGGGATCACATTTATATTTATCCCTCATGGTATTATGAAATATTCCATGGTTATACATGTGTCGCTTTAAGACTAGTAGGCTTGAATAATGTTATGTTGACTAGATGTAATGGGGAGCCTTATGTTTTGACAGCTCTACATACTTGAACTAGTGATTGGGGTGTAGTGGGTACCATTGACACTTAGATTCACACCCTTTATGATATTATTATCTCTCCTCATCTAAGTGTCATGATGGAGTCATCTCTCTTGTTATGGGTGATAATTTTGTTGAGATGAATCTCTAGATAAGGGGATAGCTCCACTTGATGCATCTTTAAAGTGCTTTCTTACCTATCAATTATGTAAGAAAGGGTTAAGGAAAATAAATAAGAAACCAAGAGGTGATACACCAATGTATAATATCCTCCCAATTGATTGAAACCACTACTTAAAGACAAACAAGGTGTTTCTCACATAAGACTCACAACTTAGGATTTATTACTACATCAATGTTTCATATGCTAGATTCAAGAAGGTATACGATTCTTAGGAAAGGAATGAATGATTCCAAAGAGGAATAAAATAATGGACCACTTATATGATATCTCTACACCTAGAAAATAATACTATCAAAGACCTAAGATAATCTCCTTTTTGTAAATTGGTAGACCATCAAGAGTACAAGTTATAAAAGACAATCTTTCACTAGACTAGACCAACAAGATTCAAGTCATTACTCAATATTATATCATATGAGTGGAAAAAACACTTGTATATTTCTTCATTATTTCTTCAAGTACAAATCTAGCTAGAGTTTTCCCAATAACCAATGGAATCTCCTAAACAAGTTAAAAGAATGCATATATATAGCCTTTGGGAGGGAGGTCAAGCAAAGGGAGTTTACGGGTCACTTGGACATGTGTCTATATGAGAGAATCAATAACATTTGAATGTGGTAGAGAGGTGGGTGAGATATTCCATGTCACCAAATTAATCAATTATAATTGAGTAAGTTACAATTGTACCAAGTGAATTAGTTACAATTGAATTAGTTATGATTGAACCAAATGCTCAGGACATTTTGCCATTTATTACCTCTATCTTCACTTTTAGGTTCCCACTGAGCCTTTTGACACCAATGACTATTTTCCATCATTTGAAATTGACTTTTTAAAATCCATCATCCTTTGGGTATTTTCTTCAAACTTTTTTTCCCTTTGACTTCTTGTTTTCCTCAAATTTCTCCTGAAAGAATTCATTCCTCAGACTTTTCCTTTAGATAATTCTATAGACAATTTGTTTCAAACAATATTTTAGGATTTTTATGAAAGTGCATTTTTGGGAAAATGTGTCTAGGCCATCTCTTTAAGGAATTGAATCTTTTTATAATCCTACAAATGACCCCTTCATCTTGAAAAGTATCCTTTCATAACTTCTATTTGGTCCACCTTCCCATGAAAATAATCTTTCAAACTTTTTGTAAGTGTCCTTTCAACTTTCTAAAAATGCCCCTTCGGGAAGTTAAAGTTCCCTTCAGACTTTTTTTAAAGTACCTTTCAGCCTTCCTATAAATTCACTTCAAAAAAACTGAAGTGCCCTTATAAAAAACTGAAGTGCCCTTCAGAAAAGTTGAAGATGACTTTTTTCTGAAGTGCCCTTTAGGAAAGTTGCTCGAGACATTTTTTTGAAAAAAGTATCCTTCAAAAAGAATGAAGTGGACCATTCCTATAGAATCACCCTTAAAAACTTTTAAAATACCATTCAAAAAAATTTAAAATGATCCCTTAGCCTAAAAAGGTCCTTCAAGGAAATTATTCAGATAATTTTCTCGAAGGAATTAGTCTTCATCTTCAAGAAATTTATCTCAAACAAATTGTCTGAAAGAATTCAACACTTTGGCCAAATGAAAAGTCCAAAAAAAAATAACACTTTAGTCAAAAACAAAAGACCCAAAAGGATTACTATAAAGGCTTATAAAAAGACCAAAACCAAAATTTTTGAAAGAATTGGACTTCTACATTTATTGTGACTTTGTATAGAACACTTCTTCTGAATAAAACCTACATACTAGACCTAACCAAAGGTATATACTTAGGTGGTTAAGTTTTCAAATAAGGGTGCCCAATTTTGGCCTAAAGGGCCAAAATTTGGTCAAAAAATTGGTGACTTGTAGGGGTAGTATGCCTGATATACTAACCAAAATGGTAGCCTAAATAGTCCATTGGGCATGGAGTCATCTAAGGACTGAAATAAACAAGAAACCTTAACAATGATTTAGAACTTGATCAACAAGATAATTAGTTACCACCTCAAAACACATAAGGGAAAGAAAAAACACACGTGAAGACCAAATCAAATGCACCTATGCTACTAAGCACTTAGCAGAGCTGAACATAGTAGAAATAAAACTAATTATGTATAGTTAACTAGGTATGTTCTTCCCCCTCCTAGATCGAAAGTGAAAATGGAAAATCCTCTCACTTCATGGCATGAACGATTAGATGAGTCAATAAGCCTTTTGTCTCTTATCATTTTTACCTTAATGATTCTCCCAAAGTCTACCAACCTTATTAGCATGATGTTCATTAAGAACCAAGAAACTCCAAATAATCTGACCAAGGAAATGAACTCTTCTTGTACATGATCACTTGATTCATGTTGTTGCCTATTCACTTTCTCATGATCAACTCCCATCTTCTCTATAGGCATGATTTTAAAAGGATTAAATTCATGTTCATTAAAAACTTTAGGCCAATATTATCTTTTTCCATCCTTCAAAATATGATGAGTTCCTTCTAGAGGGTGATATCCCCTCTTGATGACTTCAAATATATCATTCTTAAATTCATAATCCTCTTGAAATAATAAACATGAATGCTTGTTTCTCCTTTACATACTTACTTGAGTTCCAATGCCACCTTCACCATCTTTGACCAACTAATAGCTTCATTGAAGAGGAGTATAGCCTACTTCAATGACTTCAAACAAGTCATCCAAATTCTGATCAATAACCTCTCCTAGTCCATCCATAGTATCTTATAAAGTAAGAAAATAATCAATGATCATTTCCTCCTCATCAAGTATGGAGGCAAAAGCTTATTAATTATCTTTTTATTCACTAATGGGGTACCTATGGTGATTTCCTCCTCATCTACACTCATGAAGTCTCCTTGATCAGTTATGAATTAAGCATATTCTTTTCCACTAGCCTTTCTCAATATAGTTTCCTCAACACAAGGAAAACATTCTTCATCAAAGAAAGAGGAAAATCCATCAAACAAAAAGGAAGATAGATCACCATGTTTACATTCTTCATCATCACCTACTATGGATTGTTCATTATATTCATCATGACCAAAAGGAAGTTCATCAAGTAGAGATAATGAAACCTCATCATGTCTACAAAGCTCTATAACTTTTTCCTCCTTTTCACTCAGATTATCTTCTCCACCTTTGAATTTTACAACTTCATCTTCTACCTCACACAAGACATTTTCTACTTTCTCCAAGGAGAGGGTGGGAGGGCAAGAAACATCCTTAACAAGGTTGAAAGATAATGGGACATTTTCATGTTCTTATTTCCATCTTGCAATCACCCTATCAAATCTTGGAAAACTTCCATTATTTGAACACATTTTGGATTGAGGAATAGGATAATGACTTGCCAAAATAGCATTTCTATCCATAAGAGTCTCATCAATCTCTTCATTCCTCTCCTTTCTAGGCTATGTTTGCATTTGAATAACATCCTTCCAATGTGTGAAACTAATAAGCATAGCTTCCTTCATCTTCTCTTATTCAAAATTTTGGGTTAATTCATGATGAGAACTCCTCCAACTTGGAATCTTGACATCATGTGTCTCCTCTTGATGATAGGTAACAACTTCATTCACTTTCTCAAGGTCTTAGGCTAGTTCATGATAGACATTTCTCTAACTTGGAATCTTGACATCAGATTGAAGGGCTTGAGGAGGTTGGGGAAGACTGGGAAGAGTTTACACATGCATAGGAGGAGTTTTTTAAAGATGGATGTGTTGGTTTCCAAAGGAAATGGGATGTATTTATTCAAAGGAGGGCTCACAATCTAAGAACTTGGAGTATTTTATTTCTAGAGAAGGCTAATCTAATATCTTTTGGTATTAGATTGATAAGTGTAAAGGATTAATAGCAAGGGTAGTTTTTTTTTGACATAGGAAAAGATGCATTAGATGGTCCAGAAGGTTGCCTCATTTTATTTGATAAAAAGGATTTGGTGCATAGGGGAAGGGTTTCTTTTATATAGGAGAAGGCTATCTTGGGATGGAGACAGTGTACAAGGCTAACTTCCTTGAGTGGATTGACTTCTCCATCTTACTAGTTTCTCCTTCATGGATTACATGGATTGAGCTTGCTTAAACAAGCACTCCTCCTTGTACATAAGCTCTTTATGATACCTATTTTACTCATTCAACCTATCTACCTCTATAATTTGCTTTTCAAACTCCAACATTATCTCCTTAAAACTCTTGGATTGACTAGGAGAAGGATAATTAGGAGAGTTTCTTGAGGGGATTCCATGAACAACATGAGCTTGACCAAAACTATATGAAGAAACATAAGGGCCATACTACTCAACAATGGGATTATACATACCAAATATGATTTCTTGATGTACTAGGGCTACTTGACCAACTGATTCAACTCAGATTCACCATTGGTGTTGATTGAAATGCCTCAAAAATGATGATTGGTTGAAGAACACATCAAGAATTCTTCACCTCATTGGACAAATAGTCCCACTAGGTGTGCCAAAAAATATTGACACTTAGATTCACACCCTTGAGGAGATGCTCATCTCTCCTCATCCAAGTGGTATTATGGAGTCATCTCTCATACTATGGGTGACAATTTCACTGAGATGAATATCTAGATAAGGGGCTAGCTCCCCTTGATGCACCTTTAAATCTCTCTCTAACCTATCAATTATGTATGAAAAGGGTTAAGGAAAACAACTAAGAAACCAAGTAGTGATGTACCAATGTTTAATGTCCTTTCAATTGAGTAAAACCACTACTTAAAGACAAATAATTTATTTCTCACATAAGACTCATAACTTGGGATTCAATACTACATCAATGTTTCATATGATAGATTCAAGAAGGTATATGATTCTTAGGAAGGGAATAAATGATTCCAAAGAGGGATACAATCATGGACCACTTCTATGATATCTCTACACTTATTAAATAATACTAGAAAAGACATAAAACAATCTCCTTTCTATAAATTGGTAGACCATCAAGAGTACAAGCTAGAAAATACAATCTTCTACTAGACTAGACCAATAAGATTCAAGTCATTACTCAATATTATAGCATATGAGTGGTAAAAACACTTTTATATTTCTTCAAGAGTTCTTCAAGTACAAATATGGATAGAGTTTTCCCAATAACTAGTGGAGACTCTTGAATAAGCCAAAATAATGCATATATATAGCCTTTGGGAGGGAGATCAAGCAAAACGAGTCCAAGGGTCACTTGGACATGTTTCTATATGAGAGAATTAGTTATATTTGCATGTGGGAGAGAGGTGGGTGAGCTATGCCATGTCACCAAATGAATCACTTACAATTAAATAAGTTACAATTTCACCAAATGAACTAGTTACAATTGAATCAATTATGATTGAACTAAATGCTTGAGAGATTTTGCCATTTCTTACCTCTATATTCACCTTAAGTTTCCCACCAAGCCTTTTGACACCAATGGCTATTTTCAATAGTTTTAAATTGAATTTTTTTGGCCCATCATCCTTTGGGTATTTTATTTAGACTTTTTTTCCCTCGGACTTCTCCCAAAATAATTCATTCCTCAGACTTTTCCTTTAGACAATTTTGTAGACAATTTATTCTGAACAATCTTTCAAGCCTTTTTTGAAAGTGCCTTTTTGGAAAAATGTGTCTAGGCCATCTCTCTGAGGAATTGAATCTTTTTGGAATTTTTCAAATCACCCCTTCATCTTGAGAAGTATCCTTTTGGAACTTATGTTTGGTCCACCTTCCTATGAAAACAATCTTTTTGACTTTTTGTAAGTGTCCTTTTGGCTTTCTAAAAAATCCCCTTCAAGAAGTTGAAGTGCCCTTCAGAATTTTTACAAAGTACCTTTTATCCTTCCTATAAATTCCCTTCAAAAAAATTTAAGTGCCCTTTTGAAAAACTGAAGTGCCCTTCAAAAAAATTTGAAGATGACTTTTTTTTGAAGTGCCCTTCAGAAAAGCTACTCATGACATTTTTTCAAAAAAAGTATCCTTCAAAAAGAATGAATTGGACCATTTCCTATATAATCACCCTTTATAACTTGTAAACTACCCTTCAAAAAAGTTTAAAATGATCCCTTAGCCTAAAAAGGTCCTTCAGGGAAATTATTCAGATAATTTTCCTTTAGGAATTAGTCTTCATCTTTGGGAAATTTATCTAGGACAAATTTTCTAAAATAATTCAGCACTTTGGCCAAATGAAAAGTCCAAAAAAAATAACACTTTAGTCAAAAAAAATACCCAAAAGGATTACTACAAATGCTTAGAAAAAGACCAAAACCAAACTTCCTAAAATAATTAGACTTGTAAATTTATTGTGGGTTTTGTATAGAACAATTCTTCTCTATGAAACCTACATACTAGACCTAGCCAAAGGTATAGATTTAGGTTTCTAAGTTTTCAAATAGGGGTGCCTAATTTTGGCCTGATCCATAGTCTATTTTGACCCTCCTAAAATGGTTTAGTATCTCCTATCACCTAAGTGTATAGAATCATATGTGGTACTTTTCTATTCACTAAGAACTCTTAAGTTATGATAGATTTGATGTCATGGGACTAATAGAAGACATGTGTCACCTCCTCATCGGTTTTAAGATATAAAAAGTCTAGCACCTCTAAGAACTATTAGGTTTTGATAGGTCTAAGACCATAAGACTGATAGAAAACAATGGTGCTTCATCATTGGTTCTACTATCTGATAAATTTGACACCTCTAACACCTTTAGGAACTCTTGGACCCTAACAGTCCTGAGGCCATTGGATTGATAAAAGACACATGGCACTTTCTCATTGGTTCCAAGATTTGACAAGTTTGACACATCTAATAACTCTCAAGCTCTGGCAAGTTTGATGTTGCAATACTAATAGAAGACACATGGTACCTCCTTATTAGCTTTAGGCTCTAAGAAAGTCTGACACCTTTCTTAACTCTTGAGCTCTAATAGGTATAATTTTGTAGGATTAACATAGGACACATGGAACCTCCTCATTATTTTTTGGCTCTAAAAAGTTTGACACCTCAATGAAATCTCAAACTCTAACATGTTTGACACTAAGGGACTAATAGAAGATATGGGGTGCCTCATCATTAGTTCCAAGCTCCACAAGTCTGGCACCTTTAGGAACTCTCTAGATTTGACAAGTCCAACATTATGGGATTGATAAAATACACATGGTGCCTCCTCATTATTTCTTAGCTTTGACAATTATATCACCTCTAGGAACTCTTAGTCTTTGACAAGTCTGATGTCATAGGACTAATATAAGACACATGGCACCTCCTTATTAGTTCTGAGATCTAAAAAATATGACACCTCTAACACCTCAAGGAATTTAAAAATATAAATAAAATTTTAAGTCATAAAAAGGCTCCCCATAAGCAAGGGACACTTAATTTTAAGCCTAAAAGGCCTTTAGGAGAGTGTTAGCTCAAATTATGGGATTGTGACTCTAGGAAAAGCTTAATCAAATAAAATTCTACAAAAATATAGTTAGCATCTAAAAGTCACTAAGTATATAAATATTTTAAGAGTGAAATGTATAAATTAAACACATAGAGTCGTGATGGATTCAAATATGACAAATGGTTAATGGTAAAACAATAAAGTATTTTTTAAATTAGGATTGAGAATGAGTTAACATTTTTATTTTTATAGAAATTGACCAGTTAGACTCATCCAAGTGCTAGGAATTTTAAATTTTCACTCTATAAAGTTCCACTTTTTTTTTCAAAAATGGATGTGTTGGTCACAACAATTACCTTTTTTATGATCTAGATTTTAATTATTTTATATTTTTACTATTTTCCTCCTACATATGGATTAAAAAAAACCAAAACTAGTCCTAAATATGACTCAACACAAGAGACACTATATGTTAAATCCTAACCTATCCTTAGTAAAAAGTAATTATTTTAAATAGATATAAGGATTATTGATTTGTGAAATCAGATATATGTTTTAGTTAAATTGTTACATTTTTAAATTTACATATTCATTCTTAGTTCATTGATTTAGCTGAAAACATGTGGTTGTGATTTAATTTTATGTGTTATGGTATGGATGAGATAGTGGTATTTATATTGGTTTAGTTATTTTTCTTAGCTATATTGATATAAATGGACTAACTACATTTTACTTGTCTAATGTGGATGCAAGATAGTTTCAACATCGTTGAGTACTATAGAGGGAGAGAATCATAGGGGAGAGGGTAATATATTATAGTGGCTAGGCTTATAAATAGAAAAATATATAATGGCACAGACCACTTAGACTGGTTAAATAAGTGTTGGATCATTTAGTATTTTAATTTATTATTGATGTTTGTTTGATTCTCATGTTGTGTGTTTTACTCTAGTTGGTCTAAACTTGAAGATATAATTGCATGATTATATTTCATTATTCATGTAGGTAATAACCATGTATACACTTATATTACATGTTGAGTATGTCCTTGTATGATGTGAATACCTGTTTTGATTGTAGAATCTTATTATGAGATCATTTGAATAACTTTATACAATCATTTTTGTTAAGTATGACCTTATGTTTTTTGGATAAGTGTCACTCTCATGATTGTGCTCTCATGATTTCATGATATTGATTCAGTTACATTGTCTTTATAAATCATTTTATAGGTGTATTTTTATAATAAATAGTTTTAATAAGTAATACCCTTGTATCCAACATAAACCTAGTTGGTAGAAAACAAATAAAAGCTTATAAAAATTTATATGGGTGTAAGGGATTAAGACCACCATCAAGTTAATTTTTCATGTATTAGTTTTAAAATTATAAAATTGGAATGGATAAGTAAATTATTTATAATTGACTTATGAAAATACAAGATGGAATCATTTCATTGCATAGTCAAGCTGAGCAAAAACCTAGCTCATTGGGCATAGCAAACTAGGGTTTCCTTAGTTTTGGGATAAATTGTGAATGAAAATATAAGAATGGGTTTTTAATATTGTTAATGAAAATTAATGAATGAATATTGGTTTTGGGTAAAACATTATATGGGTATTAAGACATAGTTGGTTTGGAGAACTTAGATTGAACTAAAGTTATAGTTATGGAAAATAATAGTGGATTTAGAGTTATGAGGAGTAAATTATATAATTTTTAAAGAGAATATGTGGCATGTAGAACAAGGTTGTGAATAATTCAATGGATAAAAAAATAAAATTATAAATTATAAAAATGGGCAAGGCACAACAAATATGGAATAAGAGGAGAAAGGGAAATAGTGTGGATAACATTGTGGAATATAAACCATCCATTTTTTTTACCATCAGGAAATTAGTGTTTATATAAAATTACATGTATGTAATAAAGGATATCTTTTTTTATTATGATATTAGTAGGTTGTATTTGTAATGTTATTTCTCCTTGCCTACAATATTGTAAATTCTTTTTCAAGTTTGAAAGGACCCATGTTTCTTATTTGAAATGTGTAAACCCTAGGGTATAGAAAATAATGATCGATCATATTCCTTATGTAAATGACCTTATTTCCAAAAATAAGGTTCCATTTGTGTGTGTCATGTCTATTAAAATTTACCCATCATGTTGTAGTTATTTGAATTTTAATGAATAAAAGGAAAACATGTTAATATTTTTTATTGCATGGAAAATAAAGTTGTATCTACATTTGGGTTGACTGTTTGTTATATAATTATATGTTTTATTGTTATTGGTATCATTTCATCCATATGGACCTAGGGATGAGAGATCTATCTCACCAATAGGCCCATAAGGATGATGCTTATTTAAGGTAATTACCTTGAACACATTTGTATATGAGTTGGCTAATTTTTTAACAAACTATAGTTTATATCTATAAACTTACTTGAATGATGATGATTCCCTTGTTTGGTAAACACACAATGTAATTATTTATTTTTGAACATATTATACAATGTAAAAAAAAACTCATTGTTGGAACATCATAGTAGAAATAAATCCTTGTATCAAGTTTATTTTGAGAAATATTTAGTGGATATAAATGCATCATTTGGTCCATAGGAATTATAGCTGATTTTTAGGTTTATTTATTACAACATATTAATATTTATTATCTGATAACTATTAATTTATGGTTGTATCAAAGTTGACTATGGTTGAGATGTAACGGTACCATTAATAAAGTATTTATTTTTAAATCCTTATTTATAATCAAAGGAATATGTAACCAATATTATTTTGATTTGAGTAAAGTTATAATAATGAAAATAATATTAGCAAGATCTTTATAAATATAACTTATCACTATAGATTGCATTTTTGGAACATAAAATTTAAGGTTGTGTTAATATTAGGAATGATAAAAGACTTTAATACAAAACCCTTATATGACATACCTATCACCAAGGGTTTTAATGTTATCCATCTTATTTTAGTTTGAAGTAAGATTTTGTAGCTTGATCTATGATTCAATGATGTTTATTAAGTATAAGAATATAAGGTTAAAATTTACAGATAAATATAACTATAGTCTAAATCCAATTTGTTTTAATAACAAAAGTTATTATAAATCATATATTACTAAGGAGATATAAATACATTTAAAAAATTCAATATGACATGAAAGCGTTACTTCGATATCCTTATCTTGGGATAGTAGTTAACTATCCAAAATACATGTGTAAAAATAAATATATGTGTCTATGATTATGAAATAATATAGTTTTAGATGTTTATATTACAAAATTTATACTCATTGTAATAGTGTATTTTTTGAAAATTGAAGTATTATAATGTAGTTTGAAGAATATATACAAAATTATAGTTTATTTTTATAGGAATAACAAAGTTTAGGATATGATAGAGTTCTATTCTTAGTTGATTTAATCCTACGTAGAATATAAAATTTAATTATAAACTAATAAAAATATGTCCATAACTTGGATTAAATTTTATTTGTGTCTTTGATAACTTCCTAAAAATGACATTTAAATAATAACATATTACCACCCTTTTTTGGATATCTTGGTGTGAACCTCATTTTGTACAATGTTGTGTAAGTTTATGTAAATAGTTAACCTTCATGTTAAGGGATGATGAGTGAAAAATAGAGAGCCTTGTTGTAAGTCACTCATCATCGATTAATGTGAAATATAGTGATGGATATATATTATATCATATATTTATGTTAATTTGTACTATGGTCTAGCTTCATTAGAAGCCTGAAATATATGAAAAATCTTTAGCCTAAGTAATGTTATAGATGTATACATTTTTTTCCACTATACTTTCTAGTTTACATAAATGTGTGATATCATATTTGATAGATGATGTATTCCATGGTTTTTATGATTAATTAATGTAATAGTGATTTTAATATACATTATTATGGATGATTTCTTGATGTATGCATCATCATTATCTACCCTTTCATGAAGGGAAGGGCCATTCCTAGTGGGGAGGTGTGTAGGAGACTGATGATCTATGGTTGGAGGAAAATTTCCCAAATGATTCTCTCCCTCTATTTAATCCATCCCTGACACATACTCATGGCTAATTTACTTTCTTATGAATTTTTATATGGAATCCCCATTTTACTATGGTGTTATGAATTCATTATATTAAGTTGGATTGCGCAATAGTGGATGGTGAATTACACATTCATTATTTATTGTAATGTAATTTAGAAGTGGTTTTATTTGTTGAATGTAGATGGTATGATATACTTTATTATGTTTGATGCTAAAATAATGTACAAATGTACCTTTAATGCTAAATGTTTTACCACTATGTAATCTTACTATATATACGTCATTAAGAATCTTATATGGTTAATTCATCATATGTTTACGTGCTTAGATCATTAAGATATTGATATTTCTATGATTATTGTGTTTAGTTGGTTTTAGTATGATAACATCATACTAAGGATTTTGAATGTTGTATAAATAATAAGATGATATTTTTAATACATTTAGCAGGATTATGAAAACTAATTAATCTTAATTTTAGTAGATAATTACATTTTTTAAAGTGTAGTTTTATAGTGGAACCTAGCATGGTTTAACACTACACTTAGACTCCTTAAAGGAGAGCATAAAATACTAAGATGCCTATAAACTCCTAGAATTTCACTTTATAAAAGAGTGAAATATAAAAATAGACCCAAGTGTGCCTCAAGAGAAATGATAGGGAAATATGAAGATCATGAAATATTCATCCATGTGTGAAGGGTGATATAATGAATGTATGCCATTAGCTGACCTTAAAGAGGGAGATTTTTTCCTTAAAAGTTACTAGGAAATAAGAGGGATATGAAATTACATATAAATTTAAGTCCAATTATGGAAAATAAACCCAAATAAGGTAAGAACTTCAAAATATGATAATAATGTCACTAAATAAGTCATACTTGCATACATAGGGTCTTGTACAAGCAATGATAAGAAAATTCATCCCAAAAGAGAGGGAGTACCAAATAATCACTAAAATATACTATAAAATGTGAAAAAATAAACCTAAATGTGATACCTCACATCCACAATGGAAAAAAAGCCTAAAAATAAGAGGGAGAAGCTAAAACTATTGCAAAATAAAACATGAAGGTGTTACCAAATATTCACAAGGGAAACTATGGCTGATTATATACTTGGATAGAATAATTTAAAGTAAATAATTTTCTAAAAATTAAGTTTTAAAATTAAATATCATGGTAAAATAAATATATATACAAAAAGTATCACATATGCAAAAAATAAGAATATGAGATGAAATCATGTGATAATGTGTAACAAATAATTCCATATCCAACCTATGTGGAGTAAAATAATGAAGTCTATTAGGAGACTCATCTATAGGTCCCATATCATCACTATTAAGGCATGGATCTATGGACTCATAAATTTTATTATATTGCTCTAGGTATCTATAATATGATCAACACTAATTATGTGAGTGATTGAAGACTCTATGAAATGAATAATATATTATTGATATTTCTTTAGGAGGTATCCTTGGAGTTGTCCATATAATTATATCCAAAATCTCTAGAGGAATAAACTCCATGGATTTGAATATCTAGTGAAATTATAAGATCTTTTCATAGATTGATCATCAAGAATGCTCCCAAGAGGCTCAAAAATAATAGGTGAGATGTGTGTAGTATAATTATAAACTATCTCCATCTTAGATTTATCCATAATAATCAAATAATAAACACTATCAAATAATCAAAAAGAGGTAGGAGTACTAGGTCTAATAGTATCAAATAAATTAATTCTAGATGAAAATAAGGATTGTTCATAAGAGCATTGAAGAGAGGAATGGTAATAGAGTATTTATGCATACTTGGATTGGGTGTATCCAAACAAGTATGGGTCATATAAGGTGTAACCATTATCATAATTAGGAGTATTGAAATATATGTTAAGGGATTCAGCTAGTGATTATGTCACTAGAATATATATGGTAAGAATGATTTTAAGGAAAAAACATAGAAGTAAGAAACTCATCAATTGTCTTCTTATGACAAAAAGATCACAAGGTAGTTGGAAACTGAGTGATGATACTATAAATAATGTTTGATGTTTTAATTTTCAAATTAATCTCATCAGGCTCATCATCATCACAGTTAATGAGGTTTGGTTTAATTCTTCCCACAAGCTCTAGTTGACCACTATAACCTTCATTATATTTGATGGGAGATTTAAAGTTCTAATACTCATGAAATGGTATGCTAGGTAAAGGTTAAAGGGTTAGGATTTAATAAACATCACATTCTTGAAAGTTTTCAAAATTCTAAGGGTTTTTATCACCTTATACCTTATAAATGGCACCTATGTAAGGAAACTTCATGTATTGGAATGTTGAAGATACCGTGACCCTCATATGATAAGTCTAATTATGGCTAAGTAAAATTTTATAAGATAGAGTAAGATTGAATATCATTTTATAACTCTAATAATAATGGGTTATACCCTGATTAGGAGCCAAACACATCCTAATAAAGGATTTGTTTTTAGTCATATACTTGGCACATGATTTGGGTACACTTAATTTTGCATTCATAATATCCTAAATTTTTAGTTAATTCCAAATATGTGACAAAAGTGCCAGAGCCTTCATCTATCAAGGTTTGATCAACATAAATGTCACCAAATTATATGCTAATAAATGAGGTTTATCCACACAAATTAAAATTTAAATAGATATCATAAATATAATAGTAAATTTTTGGGAGAGAGTGTATCTATAGAGTAATAAATGTGGATTAACTTCTTTTTGTATTTATTCAAGATGTTTTCCTTGGATCCAATAAAGGTAGCTTCTTGTCCCATAGGTGTTGGTTAAGGAATTTTCATGTTAAACAAAAGATACATAAGGTGGTTTTTATTTCATGGAGAATTCCTCATAATATCAATAAATGGGTTTTGATATGGGAGTCTATAAATATCTTCTATGGTATCCCACTCATCAAAGATAATGTGAGCTAGACAAGAGTGAAAAAGAGGAATAAAATTCTAAAGTGGTTCAATAATAGATGAAGTTTAATCCAACTTAATTTGATTTTGATTCAAATTTTATTATCTCAGCACTACTGATATAGTTGAGTTAGAATGAGCTAATTGTATTATCTTATAGGTTCAAACCCATGTAAATCATGTGAATGTGAGATATGGGTGTGTAATATTTATATGTGTATGCACAACTCATGTAAGTTAAATTTTAGTAAAGATTGACATTTCCTAGTGTATAATACCATATTTTGGTGTCTATATTATTGTTTTAACCTATTTTTTATTAATTTTAGCCCTAAACAAGATAGAAAGTATGTGTAATTAATTCATATTATTATGTATTAAAATGAACCATAAATGTGAATGTAAAACATTGAAGCTGATTTGACAATTACACATGATAAATATGCAAATCACTAAATAGGATAAGATATTTAACATTATTTTATTTTTTTTGGATTGAGATTATATACAAGTGGTAGGGAAGGTGGGAAAATTTTACTATGAGTGACTTAAATTGGGAGATGGAGTTTTAGGCTCGCCTAGATGCTACTTTCAATTTTTGGTTGCTATCATTAGTCACATATGTTCTAAATTTGATGGTTCTATCTCCATAAATATTTTTTCTTTATTTTGATACAATCCACTTTGACTAAATTTTTTATGCCTATGTGTACAATCCTAAGGTCTGATTATGTGTGAAATACCCATAAATATATCTCCTTCACTTGAAACACTAGGTCAATTATTGATATTAGTTTTATGCCTAAAAAATGGGAAAATTTTGGGTTGATTTGACCTTAAAAACTCCCTATTTAATAGCTAAGTGATACCTACATATACAATACTCAAAAGAGGGAAGTCAAAACACGTTGTTCTTCTTGTTAGGTGAATGTGTGCAATAGTGTTCCTTGAATGTATGAAACTTATAATATAGCTTATGATACTTGAAAATTTCCAAAATTTACTTGGGCTTGATGTGCTTTAGAATTGGCTAAGACCTTCTCCTTTCGACTAATTGGTAAATGAAGAATAATAGGGTAATGATTTTGAATGTGAAAGTGTTAGAGTATGCTTGATATATGCTTGTTATATAGATAATATGATTACAGATATTTTTTATTTATATGAAAATATTTGAATAATTTATCAATCCACCAAATTTTAGGTGGATGGACTAACCCATAGGAATTATTTGAATTTTAAAAGTGATCATTGTTTGGCATAGGATGAAACTGTCATGTTTGGAAAGTACTATCTCAATGATACTATTTAAATTAGGTATGTCCATCTAGGAGATAAGAATATAGATCTGATGATCTTTAAATGTCTAAGTATTGTAATTGACTTATCTGGCACATATTTGGGGAGTTCTTATGAGTGACCAATATAAACTATAGAGGACTGGACCCATGGATAATATGTGGATGTGAGATAATCACCAACAAGACTCATATATATATTTATAAGTCATGTAGGTTAAAGGTAGGTAAAAACTAACGTTCCCAAGTATATAATACTATATTTTACTATCTAAAAATACCCTCTTTTATTCTAGTATTGAAAATCAATACAAATATTATATTAATAGGAGAAAGAGATATGTTTGAGTGTGGACAACATACTTTATCTTTGGGATTAGAATCTTAGTGTGTATCTTACTCCAAGAAAACCTAAAATGAATATATAGTATTTAATTTCCATGAAATGAACTCTAAAATCCAAACTATAATTTAAATTTAAAACTTAAGAGAAAGGAAGGATTAAATCTCTAAGTGAGTAAACCAGGTTGACCTATAATATACTAGATATGATGCTTCTTTATTAAAGCATTGGAGAATTTTGCTTCCTTGTTAAAGCATGTGGATAATTAGGTTGATTATTCCCCAAATTATTTTAACTAAGGAAATTCTATGATATTGTAATACAAATTCCCCAACCTTCATCAATATGGGTAGTGATAAAGGCATTGAGCATTAGTGAACTTAAACTTCACTAACTCTTGTAACTAATCTTGCATTAATCTTGTAACCTAGAGATGGAAGGTGGGAACCACATATTAGGCTCACTATGAGTAATTCCAAGGTTTTTTATTATAATTTAACCTCAATCACATTATCTTAATAAAAATGAAAAAATCATTGTAGATAAACTTATAGATTCAAGGGTGCTCATTTCTAGGTACCATAAATGTTTACAAATAAATAAATGTAATAGTGTGTATGTGCATGAATATTTCTCATGCCCTATGAATAAATTTAAATTGATAACTATAATATGGATAAAATTAGTTATGTCCATGCCCCTAATATAATATAATTAGTGCCAACATGATATGGAATGTTATGCATCTATATTATATATGTGTTGAATTTGAGAACATGCATCTCATGATGCTAAAAAATGAGTGCTTATGCATTTCATATCCCACCAAATGTGTTTGAATATATGTATATCTAAAAATCAATAACTTATATTCATGCAATATATGTGCACTTGCATGGCATATGCACTCAAGTGTATCTAAATATGTACTCGTGTCCTTATAAATTGAATACAAAGACATGGTATATGCCCCAAAATGTGTCTAGAATATATAAATATATATCTCAATATGATATTTAAACACTATAATATCTCTAAATTATGTATTATTTACCATAATCTAAATTTTTTTCTCATAGAGGCATGAGTCTCTATGACAAACCCACTAATATTTCCCCCTTTTGAGGTTAAAGATGTATCTTGTGAGTCACTTATCTCAAAAGAAAGATTTAATTGTATCAATATTATGTATAAATATGTAATCATTTATAATAATTTCAATCATGTGAATAATATGTAATCATAGTTATATATGTGTGTGTGTCATCAAGGAATATATAAAATATATGTATTTTAAGGCATATTAAATTCATGTAAATATAAAGATATAAATAAATCATGCAATAGTAACCATCATTGGTAAATTCACTAAATAGTACTACACAATAAATGTGCATGATATGTATCATGGCACCACACATAAATGGGGAGGTGTGTGACATGGATCTCAACACTTAAAAAATTATAAAATATATAAATATCAACAATCTCAATAGGCAATGTCATGGCCATGATGAACATAATATAATAATATGCAATATCACTCAATTTCACATATAAGGGTAAGTGTTGCATATAAGGCACATGAATATGTCTCAACAAACAAGGAAAGTGGGCCACAATCAATGGAGATAAATATGTCACAAAAACAAGGCCAAAGAGATTTTAAAAATGGACATAAATATGTCAAAAAAAAACAAGGCCAATGGTTACACACAATAAACAATGAATGGTTATCCTATCATGAAATATTAACAACATCAATGAAGCATAGAATAAGTCACACTAGTCTACACTATCAATGTATGTCAATGTCATGACATAGTAAAGTAACATACCCATGTATCATTTTATAAAGTATGAGTAATATAAATACATGTGTAAGTAATTACTATAGATCAACATGGTAAAGGTCATAGAAATATATAACCTATGATAATGTGATATGTGGAATAGAATGCCCCCAGCATTGGCATAGCCCCTAGCTAGAGGAACTTCTAGCATATATGTATCCATGTATGATTTATATTTGTATGTCCTACATTCCACTCATGTATACCATTAAATTCATATGCATATTAAAATTCATATGTAACCTACCAAACATATTTTAAATAACATAAAATAAGCAATTGTGTCATGCTTAGGACCTTATTTTTATTTAATTTTAAATTTTATTTATTTTTAGAATTTTTGAAATTAATGTATAAGAATCAGTCCAATAATTCATCCTATTCATCACATGAATTAGTGTCACCCAAATTGTCCTTAAATTTGTGTAGATGTGTTTCTTTTTCTTTCATTATTTCTAATTGTTTAGGTTTTGTGCTTGTAGTTATTTTTTAATATTTTTCCTTTTGATGAGTACCATATCCATAAACTTGCATTCTAATTATATTCCCTTCATGTAAAAAAGGAAATTTATTGATTTGTTTTATCTATTATGGCATGAATAATGTCTAACCCATCTTGTCCTGATATAAATGGTAATTGAGTGGGAGAATGTGTCACCTATATAGGTGTATCGACAACCTTTGGTCCATTATAAATGGTTATTATGTCCAAGGAATGTAACATGATGGGTATTGAGTAATTTATTAATTTCATGTCCCAATTTTCATAATAAATAAATGCTACATATGTTTTGAAATTGATATTCATAAACCTGGATATGTTATCGATAATCCCTTTCTATATATGTTGTTATGGTCAAAATATATATCCTTGGAAACTTATGGCCTTTTTTATTGTATTTATGTTGAGTTTTATTAGATATTAGTGATGATCATTCCTAATATATTTTAATGACTTTAATGGTCCCTTCATTCTTATAATTTTGAATTTTTTATTGTAATGCTATAAAATTATTAGTTCCACTCTCGGTGATTCTATGGTAATCATAATATAATTTTCCTTCTTGATGTGATAGTCATCACACTACTTGATGTCTATTAATTTTTAATAAAATCAAGTTGTTATCAAGTAGCAGTTATAAAATAATGCTTGGTTTATCTTGAGTATTTATTTAGATTCAGGTCATCTCACCTTTGACTAGTGTGGGAACTATCCTAGGTCACATCAGGAGTCTTGGGTCTCCAAGGAGATATAAAAAGAAACAATTAAGGGTATTTCAACCCAAATAAAAAGATAACCCAAAAAAATTAGCAAATAGAATAGAAAAGGAAATAAAGAATGAACTGGAACTACTAAAAACACTTTACAAAATTTAGATAAAAAAAACCCAAGGGCCTAATGGGGACCTTTAGTGGATTTCCCATTAGTCTTGATGCCATGTCCTTCCTTAGAAATAGATTTCAAACCCCCATCAATTGAGGGGTAACTAGTTATTTTAGGGGTTCTAAGGCAAGACACCAAAGTATCTAACCCTCTTCCTAAGGGAACTAGAGATTATGGATCAATATAATCATCCTTCTTTCTATAGGTATGAGTGTCTAAGGTAGATATTTGGTCCTCTTTGACTCTTGCACCATTTTTCATAAATAGGTCCTAATGGATATCTTTAATTTCCTTATGTATTATTCTTATCTCCATGGCTTTTTTCCTTAGGCTCATTATGGTTTTGGGAGAACTAACTTCAAGCTGAGTAGACTCATTTGGATTGAGGCCCTCTTCTGAGCCTCAAAGGAATAGAGATGGTAGAGAAATATGTTTTTACATTTAATTTCAAATGATGGCATCTATTTATCAATTTTGTATTATATGGTGGCAAATGTGGAAGAACAATGGGACTTATTTATTTTGGCCAAATGTCATGGGTTTCACCCAGGTGCGGATTGGTTTAGGATTTTGGACAGTAGGAACTGGAGGCCTAGGTAGCCTACAGATATTGTTCCTTTATCCAAGGATCACTTTTTCAACTCCTTTTCCTATAGTGAATATTTGTGTAAAATACTTTGGGATGGTCTAAGACTTATGGGAAAAAAATTCATCTCCTTTTAGAAATGGAAGCCAGGGCTTTCCAATAATTTGGGCTACTATTAGGACTTTCCATTGTGGGTTTTAATGAATTTATACCATTATTTGGAAGAGCCAAAGGCTCAGAAATGTGTAGAGCACATAAAATTTCAGTCTGTCAAATCAACATATTTTATTAATTGAAAACTATGACATATATAGGGAATATGTATCCTATAAAGTAAGAGTCTATTATAATCCCTTTATTTTCTCTCCAATATCTATCTCCTAATTTCTCTCCCACAACCCTATCTTTCATGAGATGTAACTCACATTATTAATTTTAACACAATAATATTAATGACAATATACATGATTTGTACTAATAAATCATTATTATATTCACACAATAAGTTCACATTATTAATTTACCTCAACATTCCCTCTCCTAATGTGTCCAATACAAACAAGTGATTAGTTAAAAAAATAGTTTTGTTAAAAATTGCCTCTCAAGGCTTATTTAAAAACTTTCAACACAAATACTATAAAAGACACTTATTTTAAAAGACACAAACAACTAGACTATCATGACACAAGATGACACATATACCATTTGACAATAACATTTCATTAAAAGTTTATAATAAAAGACAAAGGACACCTAAATAATGACATACACAAAAATATATCCCTAAATAATTAATATAAAAAATAAATAAAATTCTAAATATAAAAATTTATGACCAAATACCTAAAACAAAAATACAAATTAAATAATACCTAAAAAAACATTAAAACAAAAAAACTTATAAATTAAAAAGAATGCAATTAATTAAACTATAAAATAAACAAAGACTAAATGATTTTTAAATAAAATTTAAAAAATCTAAAATTTAAAAATAAAACATAAAATAAAAATAAAACTACTTATCAAAAAGTAAACTCTCCTAAAAAAAATTATTTTAATAAAACCATATAAAATCAAAACTTTAAAAATAGAAGCTACAAATTTCATAAAAAATGAAATCTAAAAAATAAATGAAAGCCTAAACCATTTTTAATAAAAAATAAAACCATCAAATCCATGATTCAAAGGAATGTTATGGAAATATGAAACTAAAAAACATAAGACTAAAACTACATACAAGACAAAAACACCTAAATCTAAAAATATTCATCTTCGATTATCATGAGAGGAAGAGCAAGTTGGATTTGTTGAGGATGGTGCTATGGAGAAGAGATAATGAAGGTCATGGGTTAGGAATCAACCTAAGCGATAGATGAATGCCATTTGGAGGAAGTGACTAGTAGTATGATGCAACCAAAGATAGAAAGCAAGAGTCATTTGGAGAGTGTGTTGAGAATAGAGGTCGATATGGTTGGATAGCGATGGAGAGGAGGATTTGTGTGAGATGTGGATTCGTCATTCAAAGTAATTATAGATGAAACATTGAGTAGGGGTTTGAAGATCAATCCAAACCTATTGATTTAGCCATAGTCTATGTAGGATATAATAAATCTGAGCTAGATTAGGGGGTTATATTGAATGAGATGGGTCAACCATTATGTTGATGGAGCGAAGTAAAAAACTTACCATTGAAACCAAACCCTATATGAATCTTTATAGAGAAGTTTCTAATTGATGAGTGAAACTATAGAATCAGGAATAAAGTCATTGATTCAATGGTGTGTTCAGGAAATATTTCCAATGTAGATGTTGAATCAAAGCCTTCACCATATTTATTCAAATAGAAAATATTGATTTCTTCCTTTAATAAAACCCTTCCAAATTTGATTCGACTATTGTACAAACTATAAAAAATAACTACCAAACAAATTATATGGCCTTGAAGAAATTATATATCTAGCAATGAGTCTTATATACCCTTATATAGATATATATATATATATATGGGCATTGGTGAGGAAGAGCGAGTGTTGCAACTCACTGAGAGGCTAGGGAAGCCATGCCCTAACTAGGAGGTGATTTTTTCTACTGCTGCATTGGTGTGAGGTCATCCGGGTGAGGGAGAGGTAGCATGGGAAGTTAGCTGGCTTGGCTCAGATAGTTTTATCCGCTGAATCAGAACAGGGTTTAGGTAAATGCGTGGAGGGAAGGGGCAATGGAATAGCAAGATCAAAATAAACTAAAGGGGGAAAGAAGCTTCAGAGATGTGGTAGGCAAAGGTTTTCAAGGGCAGGAAGCCAGGGAGAAGGAGAGGCCTATATCCAATCAGCATATAGGGGGGCAGAGTAGTGGTTCGTTTGGAGGTTCAAGAATCAATAAGGTAAATGGATGCCTAGAACGATGCAATGAAAGGCCAAAGCTAATAATACCTTTTGACATGATAGCAGAGGATGTGGAGTATTACTCCAAACACTCTTTGTACTACAAATTTTTGGGACTGAAAGTATCTCTACCTTTCTTAGAGAATTGGGCCCGGAGGGTATGGGAACCAGCAGGAGAGATGGAATTAGTATTGCTGGCAAATAATTTTTTTATGGTCACCTTCAATTGTCTAGAGGATAGGAACCAGGTGTTCGAAGGAGGACCATACTTTTATAACCAGGCTGGTCTTTTCATGAAACTATGGCAAGTGGGTTTTAAGCCTATAGAGGAGCTTCCTAATAGAGTCCTAATGTGGGTCTGCCTTCCACAAATGCCGATTGAATGCTTTCGTGAGGATGTCCTGCTAATGATAGCTTCACTAATAGGAAAACTAGTGGGTGCATCTTCTCAAACATTAGGTAAGAGAATTATGACATATGCCAGAATTTGTGTAGAAATTGACTTGAGTAGGCTATTGCCAGATGCATTAGAAATGTGTGCAGGATCATACTCTTGGGTTCAACAATTAGATTATGAAACTCTTCCCTTTAGATGTCAGATTTGTCATGAGTATGGTCACTTAGTTTGAAGATGCCCGAAGAATAAATTGGAAGAGCAACAGTAGTCTCTTTCACCCCCTTTAAATAGGACAGTGGCTAAGGATACAGGAAAGAGAACTGGAGGTGGAGGAGGAAAGGATTCGAAAGGGTTCATGCAGGTTAAATCTAGGAGCAAAAATAGAGGATTCAAGAGAACATTTTTGGATAGACAAGAGGAGGATTCCTATAATAGATTTGAGATGCTGGAAGAATTGGGACAGCAAGAGATCAATCTGGGTCTAATCGTTGGCAAGGAGTGGATGGAGGAGTATGAAAATGCAACAGCTATCACGCCACTCTCTCCAGGTACATTAGTGGAAGCCCCCTACCAATGATCTTGGATGGACAGGGGGTAGGACTGAGTTTGGTAGAGGTAGTAGAGGAAAGGAAACAAGGCATAGAGAAAGGAAAGAAGGCTCCACAAGAAGTGGGGGAAGGGATGGACCAGCAAGGGAAAGCTCTGCCATGTCTAGGGATTCTCCAAAAAGAAAGTAAGAAGGGAGCTTCAGAAAAAAGTGTGAAGGTGGCAAGGAGAAAGGACTTGGATAGAATAAAGATGATTGGGGAGAATTTAGTTGAATCGGGGTCAGTTAAGACCCTAGATGCACATTTTTAGCCTCCCTCGAAATGATCGTAATCTCATGAAATGTAAGGGGCCTGAATAGCGGCCCCAGACAACAAGCTATTCAGGAATTAGTTAGAAGTCAACATCCTGATATTCTTTTTCTTCAAGAAACAAAAGTGACAGTGGAGCACATGATGGATATGGCCCTAAGGATATGGGGACAAGGGATATGTCAATGCATTGGGGCCCAAGGGATAGCAGGTGGATTGGTGTGCTTCTGGAATCCAATTAAGGTGACACCAGTGGAATGGATGGCATTCAGATCGATGTTGTCCATGGTTGCCTTTTGTATGGAGTCAGGGGAGTATGCACTACTGTCTAATGTTTACGCACCTAATGATATGTAAGGTAAGATTTCTCTTTGGAATAATATTAGGCTGGTCCATAGAGAGTTTCTATACCTGCCATGGATTGTTGTAGGTGATTTTAACGTGATTCTGGATCTCTCAGAAAAAATGGGGGGAAACATCAAATTAGAGCCATCATCTACCCTTCTCAGGGACAAGATCTTAGAATTAAATTTGGTGGACATCAAGCTGTGTAATGGTAGATTCACATGGAATAATAGAAGGACCAGGAATAACTACATATCAAAACACATAGACAGGTTTTTGGCATCCTATTTTTGGGTGGGCAGCAGCTGGACACTCAGCTTTGAGATTCTAGATTGGCAGATTTGGGATCACTAGCCAATCAAACTGAGCATATCATTAGTTATCAGGCCATAAAAGCCACCATTCAAATTTCAGATTATGTGGCTGTGTGATCAGGAATTCTATGGCCATATCATGGAATGGTGGAGAAATGGGAGACCCAAGGTTGGGGCTGCCATGTACGTGTTTGCCAAACTCCTCCAATTTGTCAAATATCAGCTTCAGAGATGGAACAGGCACAGCTTTGGGAACATCTTCTAGGAGAATAAGAGGGTGCAAGAAGAATTAAATGAGATTACAAGATCTATTAGGGAGGAGGGCCTGACAGAGTCTTTGTTGAATGAGGAAGCAAGAGCAGTCAAGACCTTAGAGGAGTGGGAATTAAGAGAGGAAATTTTTTGGAAACAGAAAGCCAGGATTGATTGGCTACAGGAATGGGATAGGAACATAGCATTCTTCTTCAATTCAGCCAAAGCCAGGTGCTACGGGAATGTTATAAAGGCTGTAGTTACGAATAGAGGGGAGATAGTCACTTCAACTAGAGAAATTTGTAAGGAGGCAGAACAGCATTTCAGCACCTTCTTCTAGGAAGAAGGGCTGAGGGACGAGGTGGCAGAGGATTCAATTTTATCTTGTATTCCTTCTATTGTGACACACAGCATGAAGAAATAATTGGGAAGGCCGGTAACGGAAGAGCAGCTAAGGAAAATTGTTTTTTTATGAAGATGGGTAAGGCACCGGGACCGGACAATTTTCTAATTGAGTTCTATCAAGAATTTTGGGAAATTATTAAAGGAGATTTACTTGCTATGATTTAGGAGTCACAAACCAACAAACAAATGTTGTGGACGCTGAACTCTACTTTCCTATCCCTCATTCCGAAGAGGGATGGGGCTGATTGCTTAAGCCAATTTCAGCCCATATCACTTTGTAATGTTATCTACAAAATTCTATCAAAGCTGATTATAGAAAGGTTGAAGAAGTGTTCGAAGGATCTGGTCTCAGAGGAACAAAGCGGCTTTGTTGAAGGCAAGAAGATTTTGGATGGTATAGTGATGGCTATGGAAGCGGTCCATTCGATGTCTAAATCTAGATAAAAGGCAATGTTTATGAAGTTGGACATGTTTAAAGCATATGATAGGGTTCGATGGTCCTTCCTGCAGAAGGTGATGGGGGTGTTTAGATTCGAGAAGGGGTGGATTGAGTGCGTAATGAGCTATGTTACCATGACCTCTTTCTCAGTGTTGGTCAATGGAGAACACTCCAACCTATTTAGAGCTGAAAGAGGCCTACGACAGGGAAACCCACTATCTCCCTATTTATTTCTCCTCATGGCAAAGGGGTTAGGCCGAAGGATTAGAGAGTGCACTAGAGAGGGGGAGATTTAGGGGTGGAGATGGGGAGGTGGCCTGACTATTCTCTCTCACCTCCAGTTCATTGATGACATCACTTTGGTGGGAGTGGCTACCATGAGAGAAGCAAATAACATCCATAGATGTCTGGATGCTTACTTAGCGGCCTCTGGATAGGTTATTAATGAGGAGAAATCTTCCATTTTTTTCTTCAATATGCCTTTGGCTATTCAAAGGAGAGTGGTTGAAATTATCCAGTTTCAAATTGGCAACCTTCTTGTTATGTATCTTGGAATCTCGGTCACTTCAGGAAGACATTTCAAGGAGTCTTGGTAGGGGATACTAAATAAATTTAGGGTAAAGGTTAATCACTAGACTCATAGATGGCTATCATTTGCGATAGAGTTCAGTTGATCCAGTCTGTGGTCCAAGCCCTCCCCCTTTATCGGTGTATGTTACAGGTGGCGCCAGCTAGTTTCATTAAGGATTTGGACTCCCTATCTAGACAGTTCTTATGGGCTAGTAATTTTTTTGTTATGAAGTGGAGTCTCATTAGATGGGAGGTGGTCTATAGCTCGAAGAGACTGGGAGGATTGGGATTGAGACAATCTACGTTGGTAGGTATGGCCTTGGCTACCAAGTTATACTGGAGATAGTGCATTGAGCAGGACCGGGGCTGGGCTAAAATTTTGGTGCACAAATATTTTCCAGAGATTCCCCATAAGGATATTTTGAGGTATCGGTTGGAAGGAAGTGGATCGGTGATTTGGGAAATGCTAAAGAAAGGGGCTAGACTGATTAAAAGAGGTCTATTCTAGATTTTCAAGAGTGGGAGGGAGGTAAAATTTTGGCAAGACTCATGGGACAGATATCCCCCCATTGTGACGCAATACCCCCATCTCTAAGCTCTAGCACAAAGTTTCACTGAGGCCAGCTGGGGCAAGGTTAGTGATTTCAAAATTGCAGGGCAGCAGAACCAACTTATGGAGGCAAGATGGAAAAGTTTAGAGGAGTGGCCAATCAGGAGCATAGAGGAGTGTGAGGAGCTGGAGAGGATTCTTGCAGAGTGCACCTGTTGTGCACTAAGAGGTGAGGATGAATTGGTCTAGTTCCCACATCCTAAAGGGAAATTCACAGTTTTAGCTAGGTACCAGGAACTTGTGGAGCAGAATTTTAGAGCACAGAGGGAAGTGACTTGGTGGAAGTAGACATGGAGCAGCTTTTTGTGGCCTAAGTGTAACTAGTTTGTGTGGATGTTGGCGTGGAACTGATGCTTGACATGGGAAAATATCAAAAAAGGGGGGTTTGCTGGGCCATCCTGCTATGTTTTGTGTGGCACTCAGGAAGAGAGTTTGTCCCATAGTTTTTTCAACTGCCAGTTCACTAGCTGGCTGTGGCACACTTGGTGGGGTGTGTGGAGGAGCAGTTGTGTACATGCGTCCTCCATGGCTGAATTTTAGAGGAAAATTGATAAACTGCCATAGGTTGCGTGCTTCCTACAGGATGTCTGGTTCACTAGACCCATATTTTTGCTTTGGCAGGTGTGGCTAGAGTGGAATAGACAAATTTTTAATAATGAAAGGAAGGAAGTTGAGCAAGTGTGGAGAAAAATTATCAAGATGATCAAGGATACAGTTGAGGCCAAAAGTGAGGTGGAATGGCCAATGAATAAGTGTGACATTGAGCTAGTTGAAAGACTTGGAATGAAGGATTTCTCCCTCAGGGATGCATGTCTGAGGAGGAGTGGAGGTAGGACGCAGAGAGTACAGAGAAATGGGAGGTGGACGCCTCCTCCTGGAGACTTTTTGAAGGTTAATACGGATGGATCTTCTAGAGGTAACCCAGGTCCGGCAGGGATTGGAGGGGTAGCAAGGGATGCTTTGAGTTCAGTTATTTTTATGTTTTTGGTTCATAGGGGTGTGCAGACGGTTAATAAGATGGAGGGCCTTGCTATTTTATATGCTTTACAGAGAGCTTACGAGCTTGGATGGTGTAGAGTGATATGTGAGTTTGACTCGCTAATAATGATCAATATGATCTGGGAAAGACAAATCACTGATGTGAGCTGGTAGTTAGCGTTGATTGTTCAGCAGATTTTGTAGATTAGCATGCTGATGGAGTTGGTGATTTTTGCCCATGTCCTGAGAGAGTGGAATAGGGTTGCGGATTGTATGGCTAAGTGGGCTTCGGAAGGGGCGGTTGATAGGATGATTGAGGAGGTACAGTTGTTACTGATAGAGGTTAAGGGAAATATGGAGAGAATTTTATATGAGGATAGGACTGGTTTAAAGGAGTGATGTTGTTGGTGTGATTGTGTGTGGTGTTCAGGGGTTTTTTCAGGCTTTGACAGGAATTTGCATTTTACTTGTTTTTCTGAGTTCTAATAAAGTTTTTACCCCTTGTTATTAATATATATATATATAAATATATATAATTGAATCACAAAAAATAGACTATAATTTAATCATTCATAAAAATGATAAAATATTTGCACATGGTCTACACTACCCTTCTGTTATTAGTATGAATGAAATTATCTCAAATGATAATAATTTTGCACATGGTCTACATTACTCAATCTTGTTATGGATAAGGCTTGAATTTGTAGAGAGGTCCCATAAGAAGAATCCATTATGATACCAAATAATGAATTTATACCATTATTTGGTAGATTTGAAGGCTCATAAATGTGTAGAGCACTTAAATTTTTATTCGATCAAATAAACATATTTTATTAATTGAAAACTATTACATATATAGGGAATATTTCTCCTATAAAATAGGAGTTTATGACAATCCCTTTATTTTCTCTCCAATATCTAACTCCTAATTTCTCTCCCATAACCCTATATTTCATGAGATGTAACTCACATTATTAATTTGAACATAATTATATTAATGAAAATAAGCATTATTTGTACTAACAAATCATTATTATATTCACATAATAAGTTTACATTATTAATCTACCTTAACAGGTTTCCCTTTCAAAACTCCTACTAGATTTATGGCATGAAGATGTTATCCTTGACATTACTAGAACTTTGAGGGTTCCTTTACTAATTGAATTGACCACTCATGGTAGGAGAATATTATTGGAGGCCATGGTGAAGGTTTTAATTTCTCCTAATAAACCTCTTCCAAATTCCATCCTACTTATAAATAAGTGTAGTGTGTGGAGACAAAGCTTCAAAATTGATGGTTTCTTGGCTCCTTATAATTTGTGTTCTTATTTTCATATCCTTGGAATTCCCTAACCTATTTTTATGGATTTCATTAATGATAAGAGGGACCCTATTCTTCTAATGGAACCACATTATGTTTGCCTCAATCTTTGAATGGATTCAAAATCCTCTTTCAAACCAATTGAATAAGATTGATCTAGAACCCTATAAGGATCTGCTTGGTTTCCTAGGAGGGATCGCTTTAACTTTTCCTTTGGCTAAGATCCCTAGTATTGGTACTAATTATGATATGAATTCAGTATCTAAGATCATGTCTACTTTTATGGATCCTTCAAGTAATAATGTTTTGACTAATTACTCAATTCAGCACTTGTTTGTGGGAGAGACTTCAATCTTTAGAAGACAGACTATTAAAGGTTCCAACCCTTCTCTTAAGGAGAATGTGGACCCATTCATTACTCTTAAATAATTACTGGAGGACAAATTGGCCTATCATGAATACTTGTCACTTGTAGTGTTGGGGAAGATTTTGTCTCTGAAAACTCCACATTATTTAATAATTGTTTTCCCAACTCCTTTAAACAATTTAAAATGTATGACTATTCCTATTCCCGATTCATGCTTGAATTTACAAATGTTTACCTTAATGGTGATTCTAATGTAATAGTATCATGTGTGAAATAACATTGTAACTAACATTTGTATTTTTATCATACTAATGTTTTAACATTATTTCCTTTCCTTTGTCTCCTAAAGTTTTTATTGAGTAAAAATCTCTAAATTATCCATGCTCTTTGTATATGAATTATCCTGATATTTTTTTGCTCTAATTGGTGTGAATAAAGTATGTATAAGTACTCATATAGATCAATAGGATTGAAATTTAACTTATGCAAATTATTATCTATATTGTCTTATATATAATATCACCTCCATCACTATCATTATAAGTTATCACCATGCCATATTAAAAAATTTAATTTACCACCAAAGGAAGATCTAAAACTATCTTACTTGGTGTTTTACTAGCATCTGGTTCTCACTATGTTTTTGCATTAATTGTCATGATTAGTTACTTATTGACTTTAATTAATTATCCCACATCATATGTATGCATTTGATCTAGTGGGATGTCATGTGTTCATTGTAATATAAAATAATCCCAAAAAGTGATTTTGAATGACTCTGATTAGTAGATTGGATCATTTTTCAATATTTTAAAATATCATCATCTACGATGAATGTACACAAATATCCATCATGCATGAATTTTACACACCTATGTAATATAATTTTACCACTCTAATGGTATGTATCTAAGATCACCCTAATAAAAAAAATTAGATGTAGATGATTGGGCATGACCTAAAAGGTAGATAGGATTATAGGTCCTAGTTGTACATCCAATGATATTTACCCAAGTATTTAACATGTAATATTATTAAATCCTTTTAAATTTTGATCTTATTTTTTAATACTATCTAGATCACACCAAATGTTGTAAAAAAATTATATTTCAAATATTAATTATTGCACCATTATCAAATGTTTGATTTATTTCCTATAAACTTAGTTATATTAATTCATTCTTATAATAATAATAATAATAATAATAATAATAATAATAATAATAATAATAATAATAATAATAATAAGGCTAAAAGTAATAATAAGGGTTGTTCACTCTTATTTTTAACCTTATTAATATAGAAATATTTGATCCATAGAATTACATAGTTGTTAAAAATATATATATCAAATTAAAATAACATGTAATTATTACAATCATATCTTGAGTCAAAAAGTAGAAACTATGTTTATCCATTATAACCTTATGTAATTTTTTGCACAAAGGAAAATAAAAAATTATGTCTGAAAAATCATAATTATTTTCAAAAATGTGAAACCATAAGACAAAAATATGAAACCATAAAAATAAGGATAAAACCCTATAGGAAATGTAGGGTTTGGTAATGTTAAATCAATATATGGGTTTACCAATATTTTTTACCTTGTTTTAGATTAATGTTAACCCTAAAAAATTTAGAAACTATATATTTAATTTAGATTATTTTGTATTACAAAGAATCATAAATATGAATGTAAAAGATTCAAGTTGATTTGAAATTTCACTTGATAAATATGGAAATAAATAAAGAGTATAATATACTTAGCATTTTTTTGTTTTCTATAAGATTGAGACTATATACAAGTGGTATAATAGGCAAGAAAACTAAACTATGAGATGCTCAAACTAGGAGCTAAAGTTCTAGGCTCACTTGGCACTATGTTCTGAGTTTGATAGTTTTGTCTTTATAAATATTACTTATATGTTATGTTATATTCCATTATGACTCATTTTTTATGCATATATGTGTCCAAATATGAGTTTTGGGCCCCTAATTTTGACTAAGTATGGAACCATGCCAACTTCATAGACATCTCAATGCAAGGCAATCACTTAGTATGATTGTCATTTTGGTATCTTTTGTGCCAGCTGAAGGAATTGATGCACATCTTATGCCAACTGGTAGATGGTTAACTAGCACCTAGATTTTTAGGGAATCTTCATGAGTGGCTACATGTGATGACCATAGTGTAAAGGATATAAGGTGATGGAGCCATTAGAATGATCAATAATGTCTCTATCTCAACAAATAGTATGCACTCTCTACCCTAGGACAAAGATGCTTTTGTGTGATATAAATCTAAGCTTAAACTAGTGAGTAGAGAGATGAAAATGAAGGAAGTAAAAACCTATATAAATTAACCTAGATTGTTAAGATCACCTTTAGTATTAAGGAAAGCATGCATGCCCTTGAGGCTCCAAATTGTAGTGCCCAAGCTTCCCTATGAGCCTTTGCTATATTTTAATTAGCATGTACCCTATTTTAGTGTAATCTATTCTAAATGGACTTTGATTAATGAATGATGAAGGTTGTAATTCATATAATGGTTATGGCTTACCTCTCTTTAGTTTTGTTAATGAATGTGTACTAAATGAATTGGTTAAATGTGGTAATCTCATATAGTTATGCTAAGTGTGATGTTTAAAAGATTTGTGCTTATGATGTTAATGGCATATCTATAAATTATGATGATATCAGCATATTATGTAGGAATAGCTTAAGTATATATAAGATCCTATGACAAGTGATGATATCCAAGCATAAAGTGCTAACACAAGTATGGACCCTTGATTTAAAGCATTCCCTTGAAAAGTGCCTCAATGATGCTAAGCTTAGTGAGATAAAGGCATACACCCATAAGACTATAAGACCAACCTGGTATATGATTATGACTAGAACTCAAGTCCCCAAATAGTATTTATGCTATAGACCATCAACCTAGCCAAAAAATGGCTTGCACTAATGAACCTACCAATGCTTTTATTGTAATGACCAAGTCCTATGAGGAATGAGTTGTGCCATGGCATAAATAGCATAATGCAAGACCCAATTCTTTCTCTATTATTCTTTAAGTGAGCACATAAGGCTTTTGCCTTATGTAAATTTATGTCATCACAATCAAGTGACAAATGTTTAGCACTATGAGAACATACCTTATTTGCACCTAGTTATAATGAGTATAGGACTAACTTCATATAATCAGATAAGCACCTGACTCTATGTTTGAGGAATTGACCCCATTTTCTATAACATTTTGGTTTTATTATTTAGGCTCATGTTGAATTTTGTTGATGCAATGGTACAACATAATAATGCTCTAACTCTCCATCGAGAACATTGAGCATTGGTTTTAATAGGTGGAAGATAGCTTTATGCTAAAGCACATATCTTTTAAAAGACAAAATTTGAGGAAGTGGGTCTAGAACAACCTATATGATGCTTTGTATGAGTTTTTATTTTATAAACTACTTGAACATGTGTACCAATGGTTGGATGCCTATGAAATCCATAGAAGATGAAGATATAGATAGTGCCTTGAGTGGACAAAAGACCGCCTATAAAAGATTAAGAACCTTGATACCACTTGGACCAGAGATGTAGATAAATGGTGGCAAGAAGAGTTGAATAGCTGCATGCTTGAGTTTTCAATGTCAACATATTCCTACTTGAAAGAAGTAGAGTATCAATTTTTATGCAAACATAGAGGAATGTTTATAAAATAATTTGGTGTAGAGCTTAATAAACTGATGGTGGATTATGGATTTGAAACCATGAGAATGGAAGGCTAATGTCCTTTCATGTATGATCAGTGTAATGAGGAAGAATGGGATGTGTAGGTGAAGTACAATAGAATGGGATGAGAAGATTGACATCTAAGAGCTTAGAATATAGACTTAAAATAAGAGAAGGCATAAGATGATGGAATATCTAGAACTTGGAAGTGCTGAGAAAACCCATAGGAAGTGGGAAGGGCATGGGGAAGGATCTCTTTAAGTGCAGTAGTACCAAGAGGAGAGAAATAATGAATTAATAAAACAAGCTCAGTAGTTAATGGGTGTAATATGTGTTGGGTTCTTACAAGATCTAGTGACCGAAGATACACCAAAATCACCTACCCCATTTGACCCTATGACACAAAATCATGATTTGGATCTCCCATGTGAGGAAAGAAGAGTGATAACTAACACATTATCAATATTGATTTTAGAATATTCACAAAATTGGAGTGTAATTTTTTTATTGAACAAGTGATTCCTTATGAGGAGCTAAGTGAGGATACCTCTAGACCAATAGGTGTTAGTTTTCCAAAATAAAGCATAATCACAAGCATATCAACTCAGCCAATTTTTGCTATGCAAATTGGTAAATATCCCATAGTAAGTGTCACAATGCCATAAATAAGTAGTATATCATCATCCTCACCATTGGTGCCAATATTAATAATTGGATTGATGCCTAACCTGGTGACTAGGGGCATTAGAAGACCACCACCAAAATAAGTACCAGGGGGAAATCACCTTAAATGCCAGCTATACCCACATAGTAGATCTATTATGAGATGTCCATGCACTTGTTATAATATCATGGCATGGAAAATTTCATAGATCATGTGCTAAAATGTGAATTATAATGTTGCACTCAAGTTATAACCTAGTTGAAGCACAAAGTAACCTAGTTTTCAACAACTCTACTTGATCATGCCCATACCTAGTATAGGAAATTTGACCCTAACTAGGAGATGGTAGATTATGATACCTTAAAGGAAGCATTATTGAAGGAATTTGGCATAATAGAGTTTAAATAGTAAAACATCACCACCCTCAAGGAGATTAACTAAAGGCTCTTAGAAAGTGTGTGCTTGTATGATACTAGGTTCAAAACTCTTCTTTCCAAGCTTCCCTATGAAATTAACCCCTTCTAACATGTGTAATGGTTTGTTGGAGGATTATTAGTGCCATTAAAAAGAGTGATTTCTATGAAGACATTTATAGACCCTTGTCAAGTGCTTGAATCCATGCTCAAATTTAAGGTAGTTAGAAGCATCAACATTGATATCAACCCATTCATGGAGTTGTAGATTACATCTATGGACATCCAATTCCAAAATATTACCACTAAGTTGTCACAAAATGCTCACAATAGGTTTTGGTCTATCGACTATGAGATGGAAGGCCATAATAGGAATAACTACCCTCAAAGGAATGTGTGCACATTATGTTTAAGCTGTGAGGTCTATCACAAGGTGAATGATGTTTACAATTGACCTTTGTTATAATACACTAGTTAGGTTAACATAACCATCTATTATAGGTTGTGTGATGTCTACACTCATACCATAGTTTAATGTCAAGTGATCAATGAGATGTGAGAGAACATAGAGAGAGGCACATGATAGGCTACCATAATAGCTGAAGGGTAGGTAAACTAAGGAAATGAGGGATATGCCCAATAGAATTTAGGATATGGGATGTAAAGAGGCATCAAAGGGTTAGGTGGAGGATGTGGTGGAGGAATATCCCTCCATACACATGTTACAAGTGCAACTCGATAGAGCACTATTAGTGTGACTGCCCTACACATCCAATGTGTAAGTATTGTTGAGGAACTCATAAGGTTGAGGAATGCCCTAACTTATACAAAAAATTAACTGAAGGTTGGCCTAGTAAAGACAAGGGTGCAGAAATGATCAAGCATGAGCCAAAAAAGGAGAGGTAGACTATAAATGTACAATTGACCCGCACAGAGCCAATCAAAGTGCAAGAAACTACTCATAATGGATTCACCACTCAACCAAAATTTGTGTTAGTACCATAGTTACACCTAGAATACGGAAAATAGAGTCACACTCAGCACATCATGTGTCTTGAACCCAAATTTTTGCTTTACCCTAACCCTGCATGCTATAAGAATGTATTTTAATAGGCAATGAGCACCATTCAAAACCTACAAGGGGAGATATAACTTGAACGAAGCCTAGACGATCAGGTTACCACCTTTTAAAAGAATAATATATCTAAGAGGCTAATATCCAAGAGCTAATGTAGATCATGTGCCTCTTGCGGATAGAAAGAATGTTTCCTTGGTTGAAAAACTTAATCTTGGAGTATGTAGGGTAAAACCCAATTGAAGTCCCCATGCCACATATGGAGAGGGCATGAGAACTAAGGCATACACAAAATGTAGAGTATGATCAAGAACTCCTTGTGAATGTCACCATTGATGTATGGTCATTATGTGATGTCCTTGTGGACATAGGTGTTGAGGTCAATATTTTGACTAAGAACAAATGGGAAAAGATGGGTAGGCTAGCCTTAAGGCCTTCCCCTCATGTGATTTCCATAGATAATAAGACTCAAGCATAATTAATCAATATTTTAAGTGCATCATTATAGATATCATGGGTATTGAGTTCCATACTGACTTTGAGGTAATAAAGTTGGCAAAATAAGACAATTATCCAATGCTCATAGGAAGGTGATGGTGTCATATAAATAATGTAGATATACACTTCAAAAAGTGTTATATGACATTTTAAAATGGCAATGAGAGGGTAGTGATCCCCATCTCAAGTGACCAAGGGCCCCCTATGTATAGAGTGTTCATCTTGAAGATGAGATCAACCACATATACAATAACATAGTGTAAGGCACTAAGACTCTCAACCCCAATGACAAAGGAATGCTTTCTTGGGAAGATGGATAGTCAACCTTAGACACCACCAATGTTGCTTGTGACTGATGGGTTGAAAAATCTTATGATACCAATAGTCATAAGTGCTACTTAGTTCATGGGAAGACACCAAAACCTATGAGGATTGGTTGGGTCCAAATTGATCACACTCTTAAGAAGTGGGTCCCCTATGCTAAGAATAAGGGAAAGAGAGTGTTTTTTATTGAGTAAAGGTAAACTTACAACACTCCTAAAATATAAGGGGATCAATCATGTGGAAGAATATGTCCATGACCTCAAATCATGCATCCCAAAGGAGGTATATAGAAAGGGTGCACTAGTGTATATTTTATGGAGCATGGCCACTCATTGGTGGGTAGTGTAAAGGCCTAGCTTGCTAACTTTGCAAGATGTGAAAGCAATCATATACACTAGATTTAGGAAAATAAATGAGTACCAAGACATGTCTATGTACTCTAATGACTCTAACCCTATGGTTCATGTGCACTTATGCAAGGAAATATGGATTTTATGTGGTGAGAATGCCCCAAGGAACTTATGGGTCCATGCCTTGAAAATATGGGCACGAGCATGGTACATTGTTAATGAGATGCACCATAAAATAGAAAACTAGGATGCACTCAAGGAGAGGTTCATACACACTTTCTCCTTTTCTTTGTAGAACCTTGAATTGATCAAACCATTATAATTAATTCAAAGGGTAGTGTTTGAGGTTATTGTAATCCTAGAGGAACACGTAAGAGATATGTTCAGGGAAAAGGGTTGGCCTTCCTAACTTTTTTAAGGAATAAGAACTTAATAGTTACTCAATGAAGAAGATGATGAAACATGGAAGGCATCCCACTGAATTACCTTGACATGTAAAAATAAGCTTGTGTGTCAAGTGGATAATAGCACCCTTGATGAAGAAGAATTGACTCATCTTCATATAGAAACAACTAAGGGAACTAGGCAATTTGAGGATTCACATCAAGAAAAGAAATATCCCTATTGTGTTCCATTCAAAACAACTAAAGTATACATCAGCTCAGAAGGGGAACCAAAGATGGATACTCTATGCACATATTGGTCTGACATGGATTTGGCATAAATTATGGATCTCTTGAAGGAGTTATAAGACTTATTCCCTTAGAATTAGTGAGACATGAAGGTCACCCACCTATCCCTTGGGAAAATGATTATAAATTTGGTTGATGGTGTAAGACCTATCAAGAAGTGCCCATACAAAATAAAACCTAATCTTTATGCTAAGGTTAAAATGGAGATTGATGGAATTTTAGTTGTAGGGGTCATCTACCCTATATAATAATCCAAATGGGTGAGCCCTATGGTTATTATAATTAAGAAGTATGGGCCCATCTATATTTTCATTGACTATAGACTATTTAACATTAATCATTAAACCCTTCTTGACTCTGTTCACTAATGAATTCTTGGATGGCATCATAGGATGTGAGATTTATACTTTCACTTATGAGTTCTCATGATACCATCAAGTCTAGATTGAAGAGGTAGACAAGCCTAAAATATCCTTTACAACTGAATGGGTTTGTTTCATGTATAACATGATGCCCTTTTGACTCAATAATTTTTTATTTGTATTCTTTAGAGTGGTGATCACTGCATTTAATAATTTCATTCACAAGTTCCTCCAAGTGTACTTAAATGACTTGAGTACGTATGGGCTCATAAAGGACCATTATGATAACATGTGACTCATGTTTGAAAGGTGTAGGTAGTTATAGATATCCTTAAACCTCAATAAGTACATCTTCATGACACAATTTGAAACTTTTCTTGGGCACATCATCTAAAAAGATGATCTATTCATTGATCCCATGAAGATCTCAATAATCATTTAGCTCTAGACCCTTTCAATGTAGAAAGATGTTCATACCTTTTTTGTTCATTATAGGTATTTTAGAAAATTAATAAGGAGATATGAAAATATTACGATGTCTCTAGAGGATTTCTTGCATAAGGATGGCCCATTCTATAAGGGTGCATCACAAGAGGATGCCTTTGAAACCCTGAAGCTCAAATTGATTAGCACACCTATTTTACAATTTAATAATTGGAAAACTCCCTTATATGTCCATATCAACACATCAAGATCCATAATTGGTGCCATTTTTGTGTAACCCAATTAGGGAAATATGGATCATCGTATATCTTTTTCAAGCAGGAAATTGACCCAAGCAGAGCAAAACTATACAACAACCAAGCGTGACACTTTGGCCATGGTCTACGCTCTACAAAAATTTAGGCAATACTTTTTTATGACCCCATTCATATTTTTCACTAACCATAAGGCACTTAAGTACCTTTTAAATAATCCCAATCTCTATGGGCACATTTTTAGATGGATAGTTCTATTTCAATAATTCTAGTTTTTAATTGTCATGAAGCCTAGAAAATAGAACTCAGGCCTAGACCATTTAGCTTGCATCAATACTGGTGATGTAGTAGTGCCTATTGAGAATGACATCTAGACACACAACTATATAGGGTCTAACATGTTCCTAAGGACTTGGTGGATATCACCACCTTTTTAACATCTATATCTTCACCTTAAACTTTGACAACTAGAGAGAAGAAATAACTCACATCTCATGTTACCCATTTTCAGCTCACTAGCGAGGAACTATACAAACTAAGTTGAGATCAAGTCCTACACTGATGTATCTTAGAGCATGAAAGGGACTCTATTTTATGTGAGGCACATCAGTGAATAGTAGGAGGCCATTATGATGGAGATGATATAGTACATAAGGTGTTAGAAGTAGGATTGTGGTGGCCAAGTCTGTTCCAAAATGTAAAGGATTACACCAAGGCATGTGATATATGTTAGTGCACAAGGAAGCTCAACCACCAAGATGATATTTCTCTCATCCCCATTCTTTCCTAGGTGCTATTTGTAAAATGGGCCATTAATTTTTTTAGACCAATCACCCCTATAGCAAGGTGCATAGGTGCAAGATATATTATGATAGCCACTAACTATTTCACCAAGTGAGCCAAGGAAATGCCAACCAAAGATTACATAGCTACCATAACCACAAGGTTCATATGGGAGAACATCATAGGTTATTATGGGTTCCCACTCAATTTGACTAATGATAGAGGCACACACTTTATCAATGAAATTGTATAAATCTTGTTGATCAAATACATGGTATCACACCATAAGATAATGCCTTATCATCCCCAAGTAAATAGCACCATTGAGGCATTCAACAAGATACTATGGATATGCCTCATAAATATATTTGATATTGGTTGTAAAGATTGGCATGATAGAGTGTCAATATTACTATGGGCATATTGCACTACCTATAAGTACCTAAACAAGGTGACAACATTTCAATTGGTGTTTGGCATTGAGGTAGTTCTACTGATGGAGTTCATGGTTCCCTCTTTTTCATTATGCATATTGGTATATAGATGACCAAGAATCATTTAGTATAAGTTTTAAAGACTTGGAGTTCTTGGATGAGATGTGCACCCAAGCAAGATGGAGTTAATAGATATAAAAAGCATGCCAAAATCTCTAGAATGATAAGCATATTAAGCACAAGGTATTGACTAAAGGAGCATTGGTATTGATATATGACTCTAAATACCTCAAAAACCCAAGAGAACTATTAATAAGGTGGATGGTCCCCTATGTCATTCACAACATATTGGAGATAGGTGCATGAAAGTTGTGTATATTATCTAACAAAATACTCCCTGAGAATTTCAATGGTAACTAACTGAAGCCTTATAGACAATAGGATGGAACTTTCACCATTAGATATTGACTTCCAAATCATGAGTCAATTGTGTTTTGTTGACCAAAATAAAAGTTTGGCACAAACCAAATAGTTCTTTATATATATTTTTTTAGTTTTTAGTGAGGATGAGTGAATAAATAGCACTTTAAGGCCCAATGGTAAAATCATCTATCACTTCCACACATAATTCTAGTTAAGTGAGTCAAGCATGGATGCTTTCTAAGTTCCTAAAGCCATAAACCTAAGTTATGGGCATGTGAAGTTTTCCAAATTCACGAAATAGGTGCATAAGATCTTCATGTGTAAGGTTTAAGAAAAGGGGTACTTTTAGGCCCATAAAAAGACTATTCTAGTGCTTTCGTGCATAATACTAGTCAAGTGAGTCAAGCACAGTTGCTTTCTAAGCACCTAAGGCCAGACACCTAAGTTTATGGGCATGAGGAGGTTGCCAAACTTTGAAAATATGAGAACCATGTGATAAATTAAGGTACATAAGATGTTAGTACGTAAGAGATAAAGAGAAGAAAAGGATACTAAAGCATTGGAAAGAAAATGATACTAAAGCATTGGAGGACTAGTATAAGGGATTTTTATGAGGTAAGATAGGCTAAGGCAAGAGATGCAAGCATAAGAAATCAATCAATAAATGGAAGTGTGCTTGGTAAAAAGTATAGCATTGAAAAAATAGAACCGTGGAGGCAGAATCTCACATATGTGAGGTGTTATACCCAATCTACCTTTAGAAAGGTGAAGGTCACACCAAGTGAACAAATCGTAGGAAGAAGATCATCAAGACAAGCTGGCATCTACCTAACGGTAGGTATAAAGTGACCTTTGAATTACATATCACTTCACTAAAACATCATTAGGAAAATTTAATGAGGTGATGGTGGAGGCACAAAGATCCACATTGAATGCATATGTGGTGGCATATTTTTTTGGATTTCATGATTTTTAGTGAATTTTAAGAAACCTAGGTGTCGCCATGCCATTACTCACCTGTAATTAAGATCATAGTTGAGGGTAAGGTATAAAGAGGCCAATGATACACTAGTTTAGGTTATAAACCATAAGATAATTTGAGTTCCAAACTTTAGAGAAGAACCAAAGCTAAGAGTGAGAAAAATCTACCATAAGGAGACTTGAGCACCCATAGATGCAAAAATACAACATTTGAATAGAGAGTGAAATTGCATTCCCTTTGAGATTAGAATAGAGGAGTATGGGGCATGAATTATGAGAAAACCAGACAATAGAAAATTTTAAGTGATGTCATGGCCACCATTAATGGTGAATGAATCTCGAGATCTTAATTCATAGTCATAGACCCCATAACTATGAAAAACACCAAGAAACATTAGAGGCTTTGGTACAATCAATAAACCATGCTTCAACACTAGCTAGTTTAAAATGGGGAAGAAATGAATGACTTTTAGACCATAGTAGGCACAAAAGGATTTCAAGAGGGCACAAATAGTAGAAGATACATCCATTGTGAAGAAGAAGGCATAGCCCATTACAGGAGTAAGCATTGTAGAAGTTGACACTAAGGTGCTTGCAAATATGTCATACTAGGAAATGTAGTTTCCCCTAAAGGTCTTGGTAGGGGAGAATTGGCCATCTTTCATGCACACCTAATAGTTAAAATAAGACAACCATCACACCCTAATAAATACACAATGTCTATCACAAGACTAGATGATTGACATGGGGGAAAAGATAGAGGTAGACATAGCATTATTTGATGTCTCTATTAGGGAAAGGCTTACAACCACAAATGTAACCTAGCTCTATGAGTTACCATGTTTTGTCAAGATATAGAAACTTGTGTATTTCCTCCTCTCAAATGTCTATGGAGACCACTTATAATTTTTAGGGAGGTGTAGGAAGTTATTGGTGTGCCTAATTGATAAGATAACTAAGCTCCCAGACTTAGGTACAAACATACACCTGATGATGGTAGATGACATTGAAGTAGAGAGGGTCATGAAATTACTTAGGTAATACAAGGGAGGATTCACATTCCTAATAAAGGATATAAAGGACTCCAGTATGAAGGAAGCATCACACCTTGTAAGTTCCAAACTTTTCCTTGGTAGGAGATGGATAGATATTAGTAAGGCCTACTTTTGCAGCACCTATCACATGGTATAAGGGGTAAAATTCAACATTGTTAAATTCATTGATGAGGAAATAATAAAGAATTCACTTGATGTTCACATGATGTGAGAGACATTAAAGTGAGGGTCCATACTAATATTAATAGTCATGTAAGAGATCAGCATGCTCCATGGTGATGAAGACAACCTCTAGATCTTCCTGGTGCATAAAGACTCCCTAGTGTAGAAGTATTAGGACTTCACCTACCCACCTTCCTTCTCCCTAAAATATAAGATGTGTGTAATGGGTTGGTATACCTAGTACATAGATGTATTTGGGATGGAATTTTTCATCCTTGAGTAACTCCCACAAAACATGTTTGGGATGGAAACTTTCATTGTCATGCAACACTTCTATGTAGTGCACCTAGATCTCATAGATAGAAATTTATTCAGTTGGATTAAACTCCCTTATGAATTCTCTACAAAATATTTTAGGAAGGTGTTAATAATAATTCCAAATGTGTAGTAGCTAAACATCCTAATGGAGGTCATGGATTTGGAAAGGAGAAATTTGCATCACCATTATGTGTACCTAGGAGGTAAAGCAACAAAGGATGATAAGGATGACTCCAACCACATGAATATCCATCTCCTCTAGAGGAAAGTCATAATTGGGTGCATCTTTATGTTGTATTATGAGATGAATACAAATAAAAAGGGTACAAACATTGGGAAAGATGATGACCTCCCCCACCAAATTGATGATGAAGGAAATTTGGTGCCAAGAATGTAATAAAAGTCTCCCCAAAATAAAAATGAGGAGATACTTGAGGAGATATGAGAGCACATCAGATTAAAGATCACCTTCAGTGAAGAAGCCACACCTTTAACCCCAAATAATAAGCACATGACATTCACACTAGAGACTGCTTCTCCTAGTAAGAATCCAAAGAAAAATAAGTCCAAGGGGCCCATTTCAATGTCAATGATAACCTTGGCATAAATGGAGGCACAAGAGGCATGTGAATAGATGGAGGCATGAGAGGCACATGGAGAGGTTGAGGAAGAAGTAGAAGAAGAAGTAGGGACAAGAGTTTACATTGTCTAAAAATAAGAGATAGGAGAGGATCCCAACACTGATGCATTTCAAAAGGCCCTCCAAGGTATCACTACCACCATGCTTGGGGAAGTAGAGAAGCCGGTGAGCACCTCATCTAAAGAACCCACCACATAGCCTCCATAATATAAGTAATAAAAGAGAAAGGTGTAGAGAAAATTGGGGATGAACGAGGTAGAAATTTTGAAGGTGCTAGAGCTAGAGAAGAAAATGGAGGCCATGAAGGAATATAGCATGGCTTAGGAGGATATTGAGAGGGTTGAAGCCAAGGAAAAGGTGGCTGAGGAAAATAAGGTCATAAAAGAGAGGTCTAAGAGAAAGAATTCCAAGAAAAAAAGAATAAAGAGGTGTAAACACATAATATTTTTACCTTTTATTGATTACTAACACTTTGTATCTTGTAGGAACCTATCAAGTCTCAATCTCTCTAAGTACATGTCTTAATGGGTGCATTGGGAAAGGGGTGGGTAGACCATTATTGCTTCATAAGATTCTATTCCTTTTTCCACTTTCCATCCACACTCTAGCCTCCTAAAACCATTGAACCCAAGATTATTCTTCTTAATTCTACTTATTTCTATAATTTTCTATGTTTTATCCTTAATTTTTTTCCTTATCACCCTTTTGACCTATCTATTATGCTAGGTCAACCAAGTCGACCTAGCATAGTCTAGGGAATTTTCCTCTCTTTTGGTTTGTTAACAAGTCAACTTATCATAGTTTAAGGACTTTTCCTCTCTTTCAGTTTGTTAGCCTCTTGGTTGGCCTAGCATAGACCTATAGAGTTAGACTCAAAAACATGCTAGGTTGACTAGGTCAACCTAGCAAAGCTGATGTTCCCAAAATATTTTGGGGTGAGATACTATTATATATACAAGGTCATTTCCCACCATTTTATAAGATCAAAGAATTAATTGAATAATTATGAATAAACATTTGCCTATTGACCATTATACTTTGGGAATAAAGCTTTAGGGTTCAATACTTTTTTTGGATCTCCAATCTCATCTTGTGAATAAGCCTTTTGGATGCTTGGATAGGTTGTGTAGCCTAGAACTAATTTATCTTAGTTATCCTTACATACCATGACAATATCTTAAAAATCACCTTAGCTAAGGGGGAGATTAAGACGCTGTGGTTTCATATTCAAAGGTAATTATTCCTAACATTATTCCTCTTTTGTAAGAATAGATAGATAGAGCATTTGTATTCTTCTCTTCCATGTATTAGGATTCCATATACATTGATGTGAGTATATGTCTTTTATACATGTTTAAGTTTAGTTATTTATTAATTTTGTTTCTAACCCCCACTTTGTGCCACAATATTTGGTGTGTACTAGATTAGATTTACTTTTCTTATTATTAGATTAGTGAAATATTAAATCATAGGACTCTTTTAGGGTTGTTGTGTGATTGTGTTAGACTATAGGCTTTGAAACCCTATCTCACATGGTGGGTTATGACAAGTGATCCCCTAATCAAGTCTAGCATATCCTCACATTGGTCATGCTCTTATGTAAAAATTGTATGCCCCCAATAAAAAGTGTAGGTGTGTTTTATCCCATCTGATCTTGGATTGATTTATAGACATGATGCATTTTTGATTACATACATTCTAGTGAACCCGACATGGACCAAACCCTTATAGAATTTATTTCACTTTTTTCATTTTTATTCATCATTATTTCTATCATATCTTTACTATACTAGATCAACCCTATCAACCCAATTATTTATCTCTTTGTGTATGTTTATAAGAGCATGTAACTAGCTTGACTAGCTCAACCCAGTATAGGTTTTAGAACTTGCAAAATTTTACTCAGGTAACTGGATCAACCAGCTTGACCTAGTGTAAGTTTTTTATGTTTTCAGACTTCATGTTCAGTCTACCAAGTTGACCAAGTCAACCTAGTACATTTTTAGCACTTTTTTAGCAAATTCTTGTATTACTTGATTGACTAACTTGACCCAATTTGGAGGTTTTTGACAATTTTCTCCAAGGTTCTTGTTCATCAATCTTCTCCTTTTCATAACTAAACCATTAAATTCACTTTCTATTCCTTTGTATCTTTCTATTTATATACTTTCCTTTCATATTTTTTAGTCTTAAAAACTACCCCTGCATAGTCAACTAAGTTGACCTTATAGACCTAATTCTATGTTCCATGTTTTTTGAAATAACTAGGTCGACCTAACCAACCTAGTTCATTTTTAGAATTTGCTTCCATAGTATAGGTTCAAACTTGTTGAACCTATTTTGTATGATTATCCATATAGTTTCTCAACTATACCTTGTTTCAAAGTTGGAATTAACCTTATATGATTATTCACATCTTTCTTTTCAATTGTTTGCATGCTTATAATAGTTCACATAGTCTAATTATGGTATATTTTAATTAATCACTTAGTTGCACTATTTTTATTATTTTTCACACATAGCCAAACCACAAAAACATCAAAAAGCATTTAAACATTTGACTACCTAGGTCTACCTACTTGGATTTCATCACTAATGGAGAAGCCAACTTGATACTCTGGTCAAGTATAAAGCATGGTTAATGGTATATTTTAGCTAAGTACCCATTACCCTTATTGTTTTGGTGTGTGAAGTGAGGGGGTAGGCCCCAATACTAAGCCTGTATCATTACCACTATAGACCCTTTCATCTTAAGCTTACCTAAAATTATCCATATATTGTTATCTAGTACCTTGCTTATATCCAATCTCCCTTTACACTTAATATCATTATTAATAATATAATCACATTTTAGGTTGACCAAGTAGAGATCTTTACTTTTAAGTTATTTGCTTGTTCTTTGATCAATTGTGTGTGCAAAAGCTTGCATTAGTTAGTGTTAGTGCAAGAATTTAATTTGTGGGCATCAATTAGATTGGCCAACATTAATTCAATTGACTATTTATTTCCCTTTCAATATTTAATACTTTCTTACATTACTTTAAATTATTGTGTTTCAATTCATAGCTTTTTATCAGCTTTATTTTCTTCTTTGTCTATAATACTAGGTCAACCTTATCAACCTAGTATCTTTTTTAACCCCTATACACTATGTTAGGTTGACTTGGTCAACCTAGTACTATTTTCAACATCTTTACCTATTTTTTCCAGTTATTATTCACTAAACTAGGTCAATACTATATACCTTGTATAGTTTTATAGTCCTTATTTTGCACTAGGTCGACCAAGTCAACCTAGTATTATTTTAGTCACTTTCTGATTATTTTGCTTTCTCATCTTCTTTCTTTTCCTTTCATCATGTACTTTTTGTTTGGTGATAACATTGAAGTTTATTCAACAAATATGATGGAATTCACCAATCCTAATAAGGTCTCCCATAGAAAAAGTAGTGATCCTTTCATGAATGTTAGTAATGTTCATATTTTAACCCACACAATGGACTATGGGACCCCTCCTCATACCCCTTTATAGAAAAACCCTCCTCTTCTCTTAGAGGATCAGCTTCAATTATATTATACTCTTTAAATTTTTTTCTTTATAATGGAATTCCCTCAACATAGATGGAAGGATCCTTCCACCATCTATAACCTCATGATTAGTTGTCATGTTGAAGAACCTCATTTTCCTACTCCCACTTTCTCAACTATATTTGGGGGTACCTATTTCTTTGCTTTTAAACCTCTTCCTTTAATCTTGACTCCTTATTATGCAATGATATCTTCTTCTTTAACTTACTCCACCTCCATGCTTAGTATCTCAACTAACATAGTAGGTTCTACATAGAGTGGGCCTCTTATAAGATCCATTATCCTTAATCCTTCCACTAATTCATTGTTTTCTACCCAAGGCACTCATTCTTCTAGTGCTTCTTCCTCTCAACCATTTACTAGTTCATCTTTTGCTTCACAAGCAAATTTTTCCACTAGTGCCTCAAATTCTCATAGCTCTTTTCAAGCTCATACCTACACTAATAGTGGTACCCAATCCACTAATACCAACACAAACACCAATACTACTTCTAATAACACTAATCAAACTCATCAACTATTGTTTCAAATGCTCAATCAAATGAACACATTTCAAGCTCATAATACAAACTAAATGATGAGATTACAAAACCACCTTCTTAATTCTTCAATCCAATCCTCAACCAATGACTTGGGGAACACATAACCAAATTGTTCCTCCTCCTCATATTCATTATTCTCAAGGAAATCTTAATCCTCAACCTCCAAAAAAGTCATCAAGAATTTACAAAATGAACCTCTTACCACCCAAATTGTTAATATTGACATTGGAGGTATAACACCTATAATTTATTATAATGGATAAACTAATCTGACTCTTCACCTCAAGACATTTGGAAATATTTACAAGGATTGGGTCAAGTTAAATACATTTTCCACTACCAAACTCTTATCCAAAACCCTCATGGGTGATGCCTTGGATTGGTACAATCAACTTAGAACACACTCTATCACTAGTTTGGAGGACATGCTTTAGTTCAATAATTTCAAACTAGTGATCTCCTTGAGAATACTTTGTCCCATTTCATCAATTGCAAACAAAATTAAAACAAAACTGTCTGAGCCTTTGTTAATCAATGGAATACTTTGTCAAATAAATGTGAACATAACATGGTATATGATAATCCCTGTCATCCCATTACAAATGCTTTATTTCCTACATTGCAATACTAAGTCTATACCCTTTCTCCATGTACCTTGAAGGAAGCTATCAATCAAGCCAAAAGACAATATTTCCTCATGTGTCAATTCAAGCCACCTCAAAAATTTTTGGGCCCTTTCCTATTAGTAAAGAATAAAAACTAAAATATTACCAATGATGGTGTTACCGATTCATATGACACCATTCACAATGTTCAAATTGCCATTCCTACCCCTTCTTTAAAACTAGTTCCTTCTCAACAACACACTAATATTCATTTCTCAACAAACAAATTAATGTCCATAAGCCTCTACCATTGACTGAATTCTTTAACCATCTACATAGATCTCTCTCTCAAGAGCTTGACCCTATTCAACCTATGAAATCATGGAATGATCTTAATAAGTTTTGTTGGTTTGATGCTAGTTGGGGTCACTCTCATGAGAATTGTTGACAGATCCATAATTTAGCCATGGACTTTCTTCTTGGCCCAAATTTTGATCATGATTCCATTATTTGTAAGCATCAACAATCCTATGAGGTTTCTTTCAAAGACTATAAGTCACATGATAAAACTCAAGCCTTAAATCAAGCCAACTCTCATTTATCTATCTATAAAGACCCCTTACCTAATCATCAACCAATCCAAGAAAGTCAAGATAAGCCCACTTCTTCCATCAATAATGTATAAAGTCTTGTTGAACCAAATTCCAAAGAGAATGTGGTTATCTGACTAATATGTGAAGAGTGGTGGCTTTCATTGATTCACAACCTATCTACACTCCTTCCCATAATACATATTTTATTATCCAAGATTCTTATACAACTCATCTAAATGAGTTAGGGCAAGAAGATCTTGTTTATTTTTACTATACAATTTATGATTCTCCCTTGCATGACACATCTCATAATATTTCTACTTCTTTCCCATCATCTTCTAATACTAATGACAATCCAATTTCTACTAACACTTCTTATTTCAAATTTCAAGATCAATCTAAACCAACTACTTCTTCATATCCAAATTATTTACAACCTTTTGAACCTTCTCATTCTTATCAACATAAATTTCAATGCTCTTCAGATCCACCTTCTAAAGACCTTCTTAATCATTATACACCTATATCTAAAAATCTCCTTCTGGTTATGATGGGTGGGATCCCATTGCATAACTTACTAATCTTCCATCCCAAATCCCTTTTTTTGAACTCATGAGGATATATCCACATCATAAAAACCACATTATACAACTCTTATTCAAGATGAATATCCCTCACCCTCCTCTAGTAGGATGAGAGGCTAATTTATCTAGATCTAAGGATAGTATCTTACAGCAATGTAAAGAGATGTCCATTAATGTTGATGAAACTATATACACTTTATTTTCTTCACAATTTCCTATCGCATCTATGATTCTGGATGAGATTCTACTTTGTATAGATGATCCTCCATTATTTATTATAATTCAAATCAATGCTATTCAAGTTAAAGAAGCCTTGATTGATGAGGGTTCTATAACTTGTGTCACTTCCCTTGATTTCATTAAGACTCTTGGGTATTCTAAATGTAATCTCAAGTATACACATAGCACATGCCAAGGATATGATAGAAGGAAAATGCCTTCTTTAGGGTGTGTGTGGATTCCCATTATCATCCCACCTATCACCATTTGTGTGAAGATGATGATATTCAACTTTCCTCTTTCATATAACATCTTGCTTAGTAGGCCATGGACTCATCATATGCGAGCTTTCGCATCTTCCACCTACCAATGCATAAAATTTCCTCATAATGGAGCCATTTATAGGATTCAAGGAAACACTAACCCTTGGAATTTTGAACAATTTTAGGATCATGGTGTCTTCAAGATTCCTACTCTTGAGCCTTTTCCTAGTGTTTTATTTCATGAATCATAGCATCTCAACTTTCTTGTCAACTCAACTAGAGGTTACAATGGCCATTGTAAGCTCATTAGTAACATTCCTCCCAGCCTTTTAGATTTTGATGATGATGATCCTAATAAGATTAACTTAAAGATCAAAACTTTTGATCTCTCACCTCATCTCATCTCACAGTTTCTTGTTTCCTTATAACCTCATTCTCATAAGCTTCCTTGTGGTGACATTTTCATAGTCTTAACCAAGAGTAGGCACTCTATTCACCAAGATTCCTTTGATGACAAGGTCATCCTAACATGTGTCATCGATCTTCATACTCCAAATTATTATGATGAATATTCTTTAGATGATCCTCTTTTAGGTGGCCTTGTTCAGACCTATGATGTTGAGATTTTTCATTACCACTCTTCCTTACTTGAGTGTTTTCATGCATCTTGTCATTCTCTTTCATTTATAGTTCTTGATTCTTGCATTTTTCCTCTTTATTATAGAATAGATATGGAACCAATACCTCTAGTTTTTAAGGAACCACTTAGGACCATGCTCTTTGATTATGTTATGATTGGACCTTATCACTTTGTCACACCTAGGGAAGTCCTCCTTAGACCTTAAAAAGAATCCCACCCCTCCTTTATTAGGGAAAAATATAGTTAAGCCTATTCCTTTTTCCTCTTTAGTTGAACCTATTTCCTCTCCTACTTTTGATGATCCTCTTCTTACTTCTCATCCTAGTGCTCCTCCTATTGAGCCTAGTTTCACTCTTTCCCCATCAACAACCTTCCTTGATGATGGTTTGCTTCTACTACCTAAGATGGCTCTTTTTCCCACCAAATGGGCCAATGAGTCCTCTTCTGTAGCTTATGCTCCTATTTCACTTCTTTTCGTGAATGCTACTAAAACCTCTCACAAGCGTATATATTACTTATATAGGATAGATAATCACTCTTCCACCCATTGTCATAAGTTACGATAATATCTTGATACCTTGCATCCTTCTTCCCCATCACTAGAAAAATCCATACCTCCCCCAAAGGTACTTCTTAAATATTTACCTAAGTATGGTGAGGTATATTATCTATGACACTTATGTGGCATGCTTCACACCAATCATTACCACATTATTCAACATCTTAAATATCATCTTGTATCCATCCTTAGACCTTCTACCATTCCTCCCATGGGTCATTCTCTCAAAAAGGCTCCTCTTTCTTCTCCCATGGCTCCACCTCCAATGGTTCCATCACCTCTTATGGTACCTTCACCACATTTTGTTCCTCCACCTATGATTCATTCACCTGTGGACCTTCCCTCACCTATGGATCCTTCTACACCCATGAGTCCTTCACTCGTGGATCCTTCTCCACCTGTTATTCCTTCTCCTATAGATCGTATTTCCATGCATTCTCCTGACCAGTCTTTGCCTAAGTTCCCTCCTCAACATGATCCTTTGAGCATTCCCACATTTTTAGTTGAGGAGATCAAAAAATAAGTATTTACCCAATATTCACTAAACATTGATGAGACCTTAGTAGTAGTTCAATTACAGATTCATAGAGACTTATCATATGTATTATATAATGTGTGTGGATAGATTTACCAATATTTGTGAGCACATGAATGGTGCTTTCTCATTTATATTTGGATTGGACATGTGCTCCAATATTATTTCTATCTTGATTATATCATTTTACACTATGTCAAATTCTTTCTTATCTTATAGCATATTTTTCCTTTTTGTTTTAGTATAGTTATCTTACGTTATCATTTTACATTTCACATATACTTGTCTTTTCCATATCATTATTATCTTTTCCTTATCATTTATTTCTTTTATTTTATATTTTTTCTCAAAAATATTCCCTTGTATATTCATGATTGTTTGCTTTTTTATCATTAATTTTTCACAGATAGTTGTCATGGTGACTTAGTTATATTTGTCCTCTCCCCTTTGGTTATTATTTCTTATTACCATGTGATCAATTCACAAGCAATCTTTCTCATTATTATTTCTTTTCACTAGTCCTCCTTTGCATCTCCTTTTTCCCTTATTCCTTTTTTCCACAAACTAAGCATATACATAGTTGAGACTTGAGATCACATGCTCAGTTCATTATCAAACCTAAGTGTTCTAGTCAGTCTTTTATCTTGGGAGACTTAGTTTTCTTTAGCCTTAGCTTATAGCTCATTCATGTGTATCACTATCTCTCTCATGATTAGTCATTTTAAATCTGTATGGAGGAGGAATCATAAAAAAATCCTTCAAAATAAATTTAAAATACAAATCATTTAAACAAAAGGCAATGATATAAAAAGGCAAAAATATTGAATATTCTTAATAGTCTAATCACACTAAAAGACATGATTCAAAGTACATCTCCTTCTTCTAGTCAAATTTCAAACTCCATAGTTGGCCTCATAGTAGAACTAAGTTCCTTTGGGGTGTGATAGGCCATTAGATTAGAAGAGGAGAATAATAAAATCTTTTAGTGTTACCTACTTTGTCACGTAAGTACCCAATCTTCATAGTAGACCAATGGCTCTATGAGGGGTCCTGTGGAGTGAGGAACACATTATGGGAAGGTAGGTCCATTTTACTTTTCCTTTTACCAATATACCATCATGAGTTGATATTAGTAACACACCTATTTTCCTATAAATCTTTGTGTCTATAGAAAGTAGGTTTCCTTTGTACATATATAACCACTAGTCACTTAGTGTCTTTTCATATCCTTAGTATGCCTCTTGCCTCCTCAGTTCTTCTCATAAAGTTCCTAAGTCTTGATTTTACACTCCCTTTTTCATTCCTTTTCCTTCATATTTCCTCTTAGGAAATATTTGTTTGCTTAGTGATCACTCCCCATGGGATTTCATTTTTGAGTTATTTTTCCAGACCATGGATAGGACCCAACATCCCTCACAAATTACCATCTTTTCCATCCTATTACCCACATCCTTGATTTACCATTCCTTATCCTTTTGCTTACCAATCTTTATTTGGTACCCCTTGAGTTTTTATTTTGTGAGTTTCAGTGTAAGACTATAGATAGGACCCGGCCCTCCTCAAAAAAAATTCCAATAAATAAGTCACCATCTAAAATTACATGTGCCAAATAAGAGATAATATTCGATTGATTATGAGGTTACACATCATTGAGATGCTTCCCATCTTGATATTTAGTATGTTTTATGATTATTTAATTTTATTTTTCCTTTTATCTTCTTATTTTCTAAGTGCATTTAAGATTACAACCATTTCTTGAATTTCTCATATTTCCTAGCTTGAATTAGTATGATAAATTTAAGACCAATTTTTTGCAAATTTTGTTTTTCTTGTGTACTTCCCATCATGATATAGTATAATTTATTGAATTAATTTTGATTTGTTTTTATTACCATTTGTGCCCTTTTACATACCTTCCATTTTATTGCATTGTTTTTCATACTTCCCAACATGATATTTAGTATGATTTTCCTTGTTCTAATTTTCTATAAAAATCTTGTACATTGCTTTAAAAATAAATCCCCTTTTACCATCTTTTTTTCCATTTTCTTGGATCTTTATACTTAGTCATTTTTTTTTGTTATTACACATTTCCTAACTTGAACTAGTGTGTAGTACATTTCTTTGATTGATTATATTTTTCCAAGTCCTTTTTGGTCTATTTATTTTCAACCATGCATGAGTACTCCATAATGATATAAATAAAACCACACCACATATATTTCCTATAGCATATACAAACAAAGCTAAAGACAAGTGCTAGAAATAAATATATCCAAAAGCATCCACAAACACAACCATCATAAAGACAACATACACAACTAACACCAATAAGCTAAAAATGATACATCATATATATATATATATATATATATATATATATATATATATATATATATATATGACATGAGTTTGATACAAAATATACAACCATATACAAAGCCCCAGCACTAAGGCTGGGCTCCATCCTATTTATCTTGTGGCCTAGACACACTACCTATTGAGACCTTAATTTGACTCCTCTAAATGGTACACTGTAATGAGGTAGTCTGAGATCTCAATCCCTCTGCCTATCCTTGTAGGCATGCTATCTGCACCTATGCCTACACCAATTCAATATGGGTCAATTTATATGCATGTGTTAGATGATTTTACATCACTATATATTCCTACATCACCTATTTCACTATCTCCAAATGTTATCTCTCTTGTCTACCAAGGCCTATCTCTCACCTACACCTATCTCTATTGGTGATTTTAACCTCTCTCTCTACACTTTTATCTACCTTGCTACCTCACCAACTAATCTAAACCAGCTCACCTAAATTAAGGTAGATGGTACACTCAGATCTTTCAATGGCATGGGGTCATATGGCTATAAAGTCTCATCTTAGATGTCATGGAGTGCTTCCCTCATTAAGGACCCCCCTATCTCCTCCTCATCCTTAGGTACACCTAAAATATCACACCATATGGATATTATATCACTATTATATCTCATAATATCTATCTATATCTCTCTACTACCAAATGAAAAATTTAAGAAATAATTCAACTATATTCATACCTATTTATGTCTCAACTCCTATGATATCATCATTTACATAATCACCTAGCACATTCTCCCCATATACATGGCCTCCTAGTACTTCCTTGGTAGGTCACCTCCTCAGCTCAAACTTGGCTATCATGGATCATGTCCATCTCAGCGGTCTTTCTATCATCTCTTCTAGCTCATCTATGGGATCATCTAGGATGTCTATAGGCTCCACTCTCTCCTATCTCCATCACCATCATGTCCTTGGTGGTTGTTTCTCATCTCACTATGGGGCTAGTAGTGGTACATCTGGTATCTCTACCTCCTCTACCACTCATTATGTTTGACCAATTCATGGTCACTCCTGACATAGCCTCAGTGTCAGCCTTACTATTAATGGTTTGATTCCCCTTTTCCCTCATATCTCCCTAACTTGTCAAACCCACTAGTTGGGTATTAGTATAGATATCACTAGATGAGGTATCCCCATCTATCCTGGTAATTATGCCATAATCTATGGCTCTCTCCACCATGTATAGTGTCCAATCACCTCTTTCCTCTCTAGTGTTGGTGTGACTATGTGCCAGCTCCCCTATGTAGTTGTTATGTGCCCATATAGATGCCACATGATGTTTTCACATCTCATCGACTATAGCAATGACATATGGGGTATAACCCACACTACCTAGTCTTCCCTCCATCTCTGCACTCAAGGTAATGTATCATCAACTACATGGGGTAACCCAATTGGTTGATACATGGCAAATATCTCATATATCCATGTTGTCAATAGTATGATTGGTCCCATAGTCTTTTTCCCTATAAATAGCATCTTGAATAGATCATGTATGAGTTATACCTAGATGATAGATTCTAGATCATATAATACTCCCTCCTTCAACATCATCCCACTCAAGGCTACCATGAATATTAGTACCTTGCCATCTACCTTATGACAGAGCACTCATTGTGTCACAAGGCTTATCACCCCCTTTTGAAGGTCTAGAATCTATGATATATACATGTCATCCATATTAAATCTTCATCCTCTCAATATCATCTTTAAGCCTATATCCCACATAGGTAAGAATTTCATCTCCTCTAAGCTATCTAATATCCCTATGGTCATTAATTATCCTGCTATGGGTAACCCAAGGATGGTATGGACATCCTCTAGTGTGATACCCACCTCTATCACATCCTCATCCACCTCCCATCTAAATTTTTTAGTTAATCATTCCTAGCATCCCAAGAATATAACTAAGAATTTAGTGCTTAGGGGGATCTTACACATCTCAGTTATACTTCTTAGACCTATGGCTACAAGTCTAGCTCAATCTCCACCTATCAATCTATCTAAAAAATTTGGTAACCAAGACACGTCCACCAACCTCTAAAATCTTGGCCATCTCTACAACCAAGAAACAACAAAGGATGTAGTAGTTCCTCCATGTTATGTATACTCATAATACATTTTTTACACATGATTTTTTATTAAAAAATATGATTAGTTATTATTACCTTATTCATTGTATCGTATTTCTAGCTTTCTTGGTCCCTTTTGCCTTCCTTTGGTCATTTTGGGTCATTATAGCCCTCTTTCAGCTTTATACATGTTTTTTCATGCTTATTCTATCTCCTTATTCAATCTAGTTTGACCAAAATTTCTTTATTTTTGTCATAGTTGACTTTAAATTCCAATTCAACCCTCTTATGTTTCCCTCCCTGGTATTGAGTTTTCATTCTGGCCATTACAGACTAGTTTCTCACTCCATTATAGATTTTTATCCTATATATTACATTAATTCAACCCATACCTACTAGGTCAACAATATGGATTCTACCCTATTTCATCCTACTAGGTTGACCTAGTTGACCTAGTGTATTATGTGTGCTGACCCAGTACATTTTTTCCAAAATGTGCATTTCACTCACTTTCTTCCTAAACCCTTCCAAAACATTTCCCATCTTCCTATTTTATACCCTTGGAATCTAATTTTTTTCAATTTTGACATATATAAATTATTAAAATCAAATTTTATCAAAAATTCACTTAAATCTACAAATTTCAAAAATGGGTTTGAGATCCATAGTTACATACCTATAGTGCACCTACTACCACCTCTAAGTGTCCTCCTCATCTATCATGTCATTCCCTCACCATCCTATCCTTGTTTGGTCTTAGAGCTCTCTTTTTTCTCTTTCACAATTCAAAATGCTAAATGAATTATCTTTTTTTGTATTTAAAACCACTTTCTAGCAACTCAATTCTTTCATTTATTTTTAGGTAGATTTCTTGTTTTGCCTCTATCTTTGTTTCTACTAATACATTTTGAAAACCATAAAATTAATTAGAATCATGATGATGTAGAGATTATTTTCCATTATCATATGTCTATCTTCCAAAAAAATTGATTTTTGGCTATTTTTTACACTAACTTTTACAGGTTCACCTAGTGTACTCTACATTAGACACTTTCATTTCTTATAATATACTTCTTTATCTATGACACTAAGGTAAGTTAAAGGTGTGTGTTTTTTAATATAGTTACTTCATTTATCTTATTTTCTACTTACTACACCATACTTAACATCAGCATTATATGTTATCATGTTTTCTTCTAAAGCACCATCCCATGTTGCACTTACATGACATGTGATGAGCTTTGACTGGGGCATATGTATACATAAAAATTTTAACTTTTATTGATTACTAACACTTTTTATCTTATAGTAACCTATCAAGTCTCAAACTCTCTAAGTGCATACCTTAAGGCGTGCATTGGGAAATGGGTATTTAGACCATCAGTGTTTCATAAGATTATCATTCTATTTGCCACTTTCCATCCACACTTTAACCTCTTAAAACCATTGAACCCAAGCTTATTCTTCTTAGCTATACCTATATCTATCATTTTTTATGTTTTATCCTTCATTTATTTCCTTATCACCCTTTTGACTTGTCAGTTGTGCTAGGTTGATCAGGTCAACCTAGCATAGTTTAGGGACTTTTTCTCTCTTTTGGTTTATTAACCTCTTGGATGACCTAGCACACACCTAGAGAGTTAGACCTAAAAATATGCTAGGTCAACCTAGCATATCTGACATTCTCAAAATATTTTAGGGTAATATACTACTATATATACAAGGTCATTTCCCACCATTTCATAAGAGTGAATAATTAAGCAAAGAAATGTGAATGAACATCTATTTATTGACCATTCTACTTGGGGAATAAAGCTTTAGGGTTCAATACTTTCTTTGGATCTCTAATCTCATCTTGTGGATAAGTATTTTATATGCTTAGATAGGTTGTGTATCCTAGAGTTGATTTATATTAGTTATACTTACATACCATGACAATCTCTTGTGAAGTACCTTAGCCAATGGGGAGATTGAGGCTCAACGAGTTCATCTTAAAAGGTAAGAATTCCTAACTTTATTCCTCTTTTTAAGAGTAGATAGATAGAGCATATATATTTTTCTCTTCCATGTATTAGGATTCCATATACATTTGCATGAGTGTATGTCTTCTATACATGTTTAAGTTTAGTTTATTTATTTATTTTTTAACCCCCACTTTGTACCACAAGCTTTGGTGTGCACTAGATTAGATTTATTTTTCTTGTTATTAGATTAGTGAAATATTAAATCTTAGGACACTTTTAGGCTTATTGTGTGATTATGTTATACTATAGGCTTTGGAACCCTATCTCACATGGTGTGTTGTGATAAGTGATACCCTAATCAGGTCTAGTAAATCCTCACATTGGTTATGCTTCCACTTAACAATTGTATACCCCTAATCAGAAGTGTATGTATGATCTATCCCATCTAATCTAGGATTAATTTATGGACATGATGAATTTTTTATTTCATATAAGAATTTTTTAAAATCATATAACCAACTTTGAAAGTGGCAAAAAAGGTGCCTAACACTCCCACTAACATACTAAAAAAGGTACCTAGCACCCCCACTAGAAAATCAAAAAAGCTACACAAAAGGCATCCCCAAATAGTGAAGGGGTACCTAAAAAAAATAAAGGTAATGTTTGTGCCTTATAAAAACAAAAAAAAGATAGTTACATGGAGACTTAGTAGAAGCAAGAAGAATGTGAAGTTAGCACCGAAGGAACACCCCTCAAGGTTAGCACCAAGGAACCCCAGGAAGAAGAAGTGCACAAAGGGGATAATTTTGAATAAGAAAACCTACAAGAATAGGGTGAAGAAACCTCAAAGGAAAGCATCAAAGATAGTGGTATTATTGATGAAGAGGAAGAATAACAAATAAAGCTAGTCATCACTGAAGAAGGTGTAGAGTTGAGCCTTAGGGAAAAGATGCAAAAGGGGTAGATATATGAATATTTCTACATGTTTGAATACGTTCCCCCTAAATCATCAACAACCAAGATGCACTAACAACTTTCATTTGCATTTGATAGCTACATGGATGAGCCTCACTTTGAGGTGCCTTAGAAGGCCATATTAGGCATGGATAAACCTAAAGAAGGGCATGATTCCTTTCTCATAAATCTTTTTTCCATGAACCTAATTAATTTTGTGAATGCACTCATATAGATGGCCATCTAATGCACATAAAATAACATTATAAATGATGTTAGGGAAATTAAATGGAAGAAAGTCTCCTAGGATGCAAAGGAAGAAGCATAAGCCATGGAGTTTAGGTTGTAACAACTAGATAAGCACATAGAGATAGTTAATCCATCCCTCTTGGATGAAATTGACACATAAAACCTCTCAGAGGTTGATAAAGTATTCATGTTTGTAGATCATATGCTCTTGAGGTTGAAGGTAAAGATAATGCAAGAAGAAGAGGAGGACCCATGTGTTACACTATAAAAGGAGCTAGTTTTAAAGTTTGAAGATGTATAGGACCTCTTCATAAAACTTTAAGAGGGCATAGATTTAGTTGATGCCATCTTTTACAACTTCACCAACTAGTTGTCAATCATAGATGTGTGCCTTAAGTAAGAAAAGTGGGAGAAGGAGGAGTTGATGGTGTGGGTATACACTTCAAGTAAGTTAGAGCACACCTAGATAATGGGTAAGGTCAATGACTTAATCACCTAGATCAAAGACCAAAAATAGAACATGGAAGTACTCTTCCATGCCTTTCAAACTAAGGCCTATGAATAAGGGCAAATGCTGGATGGAGGAGTGACAAAATCTAAGGCAAGCCTCAAGGCCTTTAGGAAGGAATCAGAGAAGCCATATGTACTCACACTACGTGCCACCTCCATGGAGATAGATAGTGTTTCTAAGGAAATAAATCTTTCTATAAAGGTATTTGAGGACTTTAGCACCAAACTTAAGGAGAGTTCAATCAAGTTCTATGCACTAAAGACTTTGGCAACCTAGTCTGAGGGTAAACTAGTAATTTTGTATGGGGTAATCTTGGGCCCCTAATTTTGACTAAGTATATAACCATGCCAACTCAATAGACATCTCGGTATGAGGAAATCACTTAGTATGATTACCATTTTGGTATCTTTTATGCCAACTAGAGGAATCGATACACATCTTGTACTAGCTAGTAGGTGGTTAATTGTTACCTAGATTTTCAAGGAATCTTTATGAGTGGATACACATGATGACTATAGTGTAAAGGATGAAAGGTGATAGATCTATAAAAATTATCACTAATGGCTCCAACTCAGCACTTGGCATGCACTCTCCACCTTGGTAAGAAGATGTTCATGTGTGATATAAAGTTGAGCTTGAACCAATGAGAAGAGAGATGTAAATAAAGGCATTTAAGCTCTAGATAAATTAACATGGAATGTTAAGATTACCTTTAGTGTTAATAAAATCATGGATTCCCTTGAGGCTCCAAATTATAGTACCCAAGCTTACCTATGAGCCTCTAAATCATTTAGTAGATTTAGCTGAGCCTTTGCTCTATTTAAATTAGCATTTACCCTATTTTAGTGTAATATGTTCTAAATGGACTTTTATTAATGAATGATGAAGTTTGTAATTCATATAATGGTTATTTCTTACCTCTCTTTAGTTCTGTTAGTGAATGCATACTAAATGAGCTAGTTAAATGTGGTAATTTCATATAGTTATGCTAAGTGTGATGTTTGTAAGCTTTTGGCTTATGATGTTAATGGTGTCTCTATAAATTATGATGATGTCATCATATTATATAGGAATAGCCTAAGTGTAGATAATATCTCATGTCAAGTGATGATATCCATACATAAAGCACTAACCCAAGCATGAACCCTTAATCTAAAGCATTCCCTTGAACCCTCAAAGTGTCTGGATGATGTTAAGATTAGTGAGACAAAGGCATGCACCCATAAGACTATAATACCAACTTGGTATAATATTTCACCCTTATGACTAGAACTCAGATCCCCAAATAGGCTATGTGCCTCTAGACCATCAACCTAGGCCTAAAAATAGCTTGTGTCAATGAACCTACCAATGCCTTTATTGTAATGACCAAGTATTATGAAGAATGAGTTGAACCATGGCATAACTAGACCAATGTGAGCCCTGGTTCTTTCTCTATTATGATTTGGGTGAGTGCATAAGGCTTACACCTTATGTTAATTGATGTTAGTGTGGTTAAGTGACAAATTTTGAGTTCTATGAGAGCATACATTACACCTTATGTGAATTGATGCTAGTGCAGTCAAGTGATAAATTTTGAGTTCAATGGGAACATACCTTACTCATGTCTAATTATAATGAATCAAGGACTCACTTAGAAAAATTAGATAAGCACTTGACTCCATGTTTGAATAATTTACCCCAATTTATAAAATAATGAATGAAATACCCATAAATTTGTCTCCTTCACTTGAATCCCTAGGTCCACTATTAACACAAGTTTTAGGCTTGAAAAGGGAGAATATAGGTGGGTTGAGCTTACCCTAATCATGAAATCTGATGTTTCCATTTGGATGATATAAAAAGAGACATGATGATCTAAAAATTTATAAGTATGATAATTTACTAGTTTGGCATAGCCTTGGGGAACTCTTTTGGGTGACTAATAACGATTATATAAAATCAGACCTATGAAAAACATGTGGATATGAAAGAATGGTGAAAAAGAGTCATATTTGTATGCACAAATCGTGTAGGTTTAAGGTATGTCAAAATTGACATTTCCAAGTATATAATACCACATTTTATTATCTACAAATATGTAAGTATGAAATATATAAGAAAGGAGGAATATAATTTATGTACAATAAATTTTTTTGTTGAAGTACATGAGATAAGCTATAAAGGCTAAACAATAATCTCATCTAAATTTATATAAATAAGGGTCCATGGACATGGGACTAATATGCATCACTATAATTATTATAAATGTGATCATGACCTATATGGTAACATGTTTTAACCCTAAAATTATATGGTTCAATATAGTATAGGGTTAAGAATATATAAATGAATAAGAACAAGGGTGATAAACAAATCTATAGTAGGTCAATTAATTTTCAAACTCAGATAAACAATATCCTCAATTTATAATATTGAGATATGTTAAAAATATAAAGTACAACTATTTCAATAAATTATAAATAAGATTACTTACTTGGTTTATTATGCACATACAAATATGATATGGAATAGGTTAGAAGTAAACTAGATCTCAATTCTATATCAATCATCAAATTCTAAAAAATTACATTTTATGGCCTTAGACACCTGCATTGGATCTAGATGGTTGTGTCAATACTATTACCAAACTTAGACACAAGTGTATAGTATGTAATATTTATTGGATGTGAGTGTGACCACCTAGAGCTTTTTAGGTTTTTTGTTTCCTTTACTATGGTGTGTTCAAATCTCACATATAGTTTGTCTCTCTTTGTCAAATGATCAAACCCTATATTTTTCACCCTTAGAGTGATTGTGGGACAAATGGTTTAGTGGGAACATAATTTCAATCTACCCTAATTACCCCTCTATTAATGGTCATTTTCTACATAGATAATACTCCAAAGAGGGCATCAAACCTATGTTTTTCTCCCCTATGTGTTGGCTTGTGTGTGCATAATGATGCAACATGTGATAAGCAATTACATAGAGTGACCTAGCTTATAACTTGGAAAGTATTCTTATGGAGTTATCTTTCATTACTTTAGACCTATATATGGGTTATCCTTATGACTGATATTGAAATAGGAGAGAATAGGTAATTTATGTTCACTTTAATTCTTGATTGGGTACCTTTGGTAAGTTGTCTTGTGATTTGTTAGGTCTATGCTAAGTGAAAAATGAATGAGGATTGATCTTATGTGTGTGTGTGTATCCCTTTTATAAATATCTCACATTAATCACTTAGGCAAACTATAGGGATATGTTTCATTTACAAATATATGACTTTAGGTTATTAGAAACTTAGTTTGGCATAGGACACTTGCATCGATGTAGGTGCCTAGATAGGATGTAAGTGTTTGGGAATATAGAAACTAGGTACATGTCCAAAACTTTTAGAGGATGATAATATATAGGTTCATAGTATTTTTAGTAGTATAAAAGGCTTGGTCATGAAAATAACATATGGTTGGACTAAGAGATAATTAATAGGTAAAAAGATAGAAGATTTGAGCCTTTCAGTAATATAAAGGCCTTAGGAACTAAATGGTATAATAATGATAATTCATCTCCATGTATACAAAATTGATTTGATATATAATTTATATTTAGTGTCTACATTTCCTCCCTTTAATCTAGTAATAAAATTACTATTTTAAAGGAAAATAAATGTGTATCTGGGTGTGTCTTACATACCTTATCTTTGGTTAGTCCCACTTGAGTGATTTTTTTGTGACTAACCTACAATAAAGTGTATGTTATAGTATATAATCATTGCATATAATATGAAATTTTAATAACTTGAAATGTTTAAAATTAAAGAGATCAATGTTAGGAGTACACCTATGTATCGATGAGACCATCTTTATTTTTGGAAATTTAATTTGAAGAGATGCTTTATTGTGAATCTTTGTAGCTAAGATTAGGACAATACTACAAACCTAAAAGTTCAAATTTGTGTGTGTATTGGAGGTAAATTTTCCCTTAAATTTGAATAAAATATGAGTTTTCACCCAATAATTGAGATTATCTCAATTGTGCAACCTATTCATACTTATAACCTAGTGAGTGTGAGGGACCCAAGTCAACTCATACTATAAATCAAATGCAGGTGGATTATTTTATCATTCCATCCTATAAACCTAGTAATATTGAGTGATGTAATTATTGAGGTAGTGGATTGCACCCTTGATAGGAGGCTGAGCTCCTACCTTCCACACACAATAATGGAAACTCCCCTCTTGCTTGTGGGCAAGGCAAAACTGGGGGGAGAGTCGTTAGATAAGGGCTAGTTCCCTTTGATGCATCTGAGTTATTCCAATAAGTGTTAATACATATATATAATGAGGGGGATGAAAAGGGAGAAGGATTATAGGAAAACAAAACCTAATCTAAGAGGGTGATGCACCAAATAATTTTGACCTACTCACACTCACACTCTAAACCATAAGAACACATACATACACTTTAACTGGTAAAAGGACCAGACTGTAGGAAGCTTGACATGGAGGCTTTAATGGAACACATAGAAAAAGGACTTACCATAGGTGTTATAGGAAAAGCACACTATCTAGTAGCCTCCTTCTACCTTCAACTCTGAATAAATATAAATATAAATGTTGTGTCAACTCTGATTCTAACTTCAAGCATTTAAAAACATAGGCCATGCCATTTCTCTATAAACAAGATGGCTCCTTGAAGGCACCCACACGGTTTGTCTACTCATAAATGCAAAATGGATAAAAATGGGTCATGCCATTCACTGTTTGCATTCCTTGATGACCACTTGGCAAGAACTACTCCAACCGCTAGAATAACTCCTTGAGTCAATGCCTTCCTTCACCACTTGGACTATTTTGTCTATTTCTACACTTAGCTCTTTTGTTTTTTCCTTGCCTTGTCTCTTCTAGCTCCTTTGGCCCTCAGGGGCTATCTTCTTGGCCTTACTGGCTCCTTAGGCTCTTTCCTGGTTAGCACTCAAGAATTTAAAGATCAAATGTCTATTTTTCTACTATAAAATTGATGTTCATGGGCCCGTCACCATTTGAAAACCAACGGCTAGTCTATTTCCCTGAAATTGATGACTTTAGAGACATCACCATCCTTGGTAATTCTTTTGATCTTTTCTCTTGATTCAGCCTTTTGTCACTCCCTTACCTTCAGGCTTTTGCTTTAGACCCTCCCAAAGGGAAGGTGTCCCTTCGGCTTTGGAGAAGTGCCTTTCTTTTGGCAGCTAAGAGTCCCCTGCAAGGGCACCTGCCCTTCGGGGTCCTTCAGCGGCCTTTTCTCTTCAGCTATTTTCCCACCAAAAATATGTCTGCAAGGATTGTCTCACCCGCTTCTTTTCTTTGGAGCTTTTCCTTGGGTTTTTTCCCACAGCCAATTTTTCTCGTGGACTTTTTCTCGACCACTCTTCTCACAGACAAAAGTTTGCAAGAATTGTTTCGACCACTTTGCTTTACCCTTTGAAATTTATTTGGGTTTTCCTCTCATGGCCTTTTCTCTATATTTCTTTAGACTTTTTGTTCAAAAGAATTCCTTTGGAAAAAAAATCTAAAAGAAATCAATTTATGCCTTTGCCTTTGCCTTAAGTCCTTTTTTGCAAGATTTTTTTATTCATAGTCCATTTGAATTTTTTCAAAACTTTTGTCCAAATGAATTCCTTCAGATAAAAGTCTAAAGGAATTATGTCCTTGTCTTTTCCTTTGACTGCCTTCAAAAATTACCCTTCAAGAAATCTACTTTAGTACTGTCACTGACCAAGTGCCCTCCGCAAAATCACTTGCCCTTTGGGAGACTCTATTGAACCATTCCTTTGAACCAAGCTGTTGAACCGACTATTGAACTTTGACAATGAGCTTTGCCATTGAACCAAAGCAATGAACCAAGCACTTAAACCAAACCAACTAAACCAGACTATTGAACCAAGAACTTGTCCATTTTGCACCTAAGTGTTGGGAACCAATTTATTCTCTATAGAGTCTGTAGAAAACATGCTTGTAGAGTCCATAGAAATGGGCCTACAGAGTCCATAGAAATTCTTTGTAGAGTCTATAAAAATGGGCCTACATAGTCCATATAAATGGGCCTGTAGAGTCTGTAGAAAATTCCACACTTGGGCAAAATCAAAAAAAATGAACTGGCTCAGGACAGCAGGGAAAGAAGGGGACTAATTTTGGCTTGTTGGACCAAAAATGGTCAACAAAATGGTGACTCCCAGGGGAAGCATGTCTACTATGCTTAGAAACTAGTTGCCTTAAAGTCCATTGGGCATGGAGTCAGAATGTAACTTTGAAAAATTTAGCAACAACCTTGAAATATCCAAGAATCAATCACGAAGGTTTACCCCAAAAGGAAATGAAAACACACACAACACTAAGAAAACTACTAACATGTGCAAAAGGCACTTAGGGAAAATAGGAAAAAAGCAAGGAAAATATATACATGATGGAAGAAGGGCTCAGTGGTAATGCTTAAGATGTATCCCATTAACTAGGATATATAGTTCTTCACCATCCAACCTGGAGAGTTGGAATTCATTATGCTACTTACACTGAGTGATGATGTATGGACCACTCCATAGGGTGTCAAACTTCATGTGATTACACCCTTGATAGGAGGCTAAGCTCCTACCTTCCACATGCAACAATGTAAACTCTCCTCTTGCCTGTGGGCAAGGCAAAACTGGGGGGAGAGTCTCTAGATAAGGGCTAGCTCCCTTTGATGCATTTGAGTTATTCCAATAATTGCTAATGCATATATATATATATATATATATATATATATATATATATATATATATATATAATGGGGGGGATGAAAAGGGATAAGGATTATAGTAAAACAAAACCTAATCTAAGAGGGTGATTCACCAAATAATTTTGACCTACTCACACTCACACTCTAAACTATAAGAACACATACATACACTTTAATTGGTAAAAGGACTAGACTGTAGGAAGCTTGATAGGGAGGCTTTAATGGAATACATAGAAAATGGACTTACCATAGGCACTATAAGAAAAGCACACTATCTAGTAACCTCCTTCTACCTCTATGCTCTAGGTATAGCTCTTCTTTTCACCTGTAAGAATGGCACCTTGTAGAAACTAGGTGCATTAGTGTCAACCCTGTGAAAGCATTAAGAAGCAATGACTGAACACAAGACACACTCAGAGAGATATCTAACCAGAATAGAGGTAAAAATGCATTTTTTATTGATTCCAAGTGAAAATTTCTAGGGCTTCACCTTACAATGTGAAAGATAGATCTTTAGAAATGAGAAGTTACAATATATATATGGAGAAGAGAAAACAAAAGTGCCTCTTTTGAAAAAGACTTTTGGCACCCTTTGACAAGTGGCCCATATGCATCCCAAGGGCATTGGGAAGAGGAAGCCACTGAAATATAAATGTTGTGTTAGCTTTGATTCTAACTTTAGGCATTTAAAAACATAGGCCATGTCATTTCTCCACAAACAAGATGGCTCCTTGAAGGCACCCACATGGTTTGTCTGCTCATAAATGCAAAATGGAGAAAAATAGGTCACACCATTCACTATTTACATCCCTTGATGACCACTTGGCAAGCACTACTCCAATCACTGGAATAACTCCTTGAGTTGATGCCTTCCTTCACCCCTTGGACTATTTTGTCTATTTTTGCACTTGGCTCTTTTGTCTTTTCCTTGCCTTGTCTCTTCTGGCTCCTTTGGCCCTCGGGGGCTATCTTCCTGGCCTTGCTGGCTCCTTAGGCTCTTTTTTGGTTGGTGCTCAATAATTTAAAGATCAAATGGCTATTTCTCTACTATAAAATTAATGTTCATGGGCTCGTCACCATTTGAAAACCAATGGCTAGTCTATTTCCCTGAAATTGATGGCTTCAGAGACATCACCATCATTGGCAATTCCTTCAGTCTTTTCTCTTGATTCAGCATTTTGTCTCTCCCTTACCTTCAAGCTTTTGCTTTGGACCCTCTTGAATGGAAGGTGTCCCTTTGGCTTTGGAGAAGTGCCTTTCTTTTAGTAGCTAAGAGTCCCTCGTAAGGGCACCTACCCTTCAGGGTCCTTCGGCGGCCTTTTCTCTTTGGCTATTTTCCCACGAACAAAATTTTTACAAGGATTGTCTCACCCGCTTCTTTTCTTTAGAGCTTTTCCTTGGGATTTTTCCCATGGCTAATTTTTCCCACAGACTTCATCTCAGCCATTTTTCTCGTAGAAAAAATTCTGCCAAAATTGTTGCGACCACTTTGCTTTACCCTTTGAAATTTCTTCGAGTTTTCCTCCCGCGGCTTTTTCTCTGAATTTCTTCAAAAATTTTGTCTGAAGGAATTCCTTCATAAAAAAAGTCTGATAGAAATTAATTTATGCCTTTGCCTTTACCTTAAGTCCTTTTTTGTAGGATTTTTTTGTTCATAGTCCTTCTGAATTTCTTCAGAACTTTTGTCTAAAGTAATTCCTTTAGACAAAAGTCTGAAGGAATTATGTCCTTGTCTTCTCCTTTGACTACCTTCAAAAAGTGCCCTTCAGGAAATCTACTTCGGTATTGTCACTAACCAAGTGCCCTCCACAAAAGCACTTTCCCTTTGAAAGACTCTATTGAACTGTTCCTTTGAACCAAGCTGTTGAATCGACTGTTGAACTTTGACGATGAGCTTTGCCGTTGAACCAAAGTGATGAACCAAGCACATGAACCAAACTGACTGAACCAGACTATTGAACCAAGAACTTGTCCATTTTTGGCTAAGTGTTTGGAACCCATTTATTCTCTACAGATTTTGTAGAAAACATGCCTATAGAGTCTGTAGAAATGGGCCTACAGAGTCCATAGAAATTCTCTGTAGAGTCCATAGAAATGGGCCTGCAGAGTCCGTAGAAAATTCCAGACTTATGCAAAATTAAAATAAATGAACTGGCTCAGGATAGCAGGGAAAGAGGGGGACCAATTTTGGCCTGTTGGACCAAAAATGGTCAACATTAATCACCTAAACCTTTCCAAAAGTGAACCAATTACTAAAATAGAGTGGATTAATAATATTTCATAGAATTCCATCCTGGTGTAGGCTAAAGTCCATATGAGTATTTTAAATCAAAAATATGATTTAATTTTATAATTTAAGCTGCTATTTTACATGTAATATGCACCACATATACATTTCAAGTTGAAACATGGGTATAAAAATGGTACTAATTTATAGAATTCTACCACAAGTGTATATCTAAACCATATAATTATGCAATTTTGGCCACTTTGTAGATTTTAAAAGTGTTAAAGACATGTTTTCATGACATGACCCCACTAAAATATAAAATTAATCAGTATACATGTGGAGATCATGTTTCCATAACATGCCCCCACTATGATCTTAAAATACTAAGTATTGCATAAGTGTGGAAGCCATGCCTTTTTGGCATGCCTCCACTAAAATTTAAAACTATGAAAGTGTGAAATCCATGTCTCTATTACATTAACCCACTAATATTATGCCCCCCCCTCCATTTTTAGATGAGGGTATGTATAAACTGGTAGTCACCTTACCTCAAAATGATAAGATAATCGTATAATCTCTAAGTGTATCACGTAACATATAGGAGTAGCATTTCTAGGTAGATATCCCCCAATATCCAAATGACATGAGTTTAGGGAAGGCCCAACATCTAATAGTTCATAGGTCATGTTCCTAGGTATACCTGTATCATGCTAAAAATATGCATGAAACATATGTGTATATATAGATAGATGATATTTTATCTACCAACATATAACTAAAAACATATTTGCCACAAGGATATAATAGAGAATTTAAAATCTAAAAATATTTTTGAATTTTTGAGTTTTTGATTTTTTTTGGTATTTTAAGATTATTTAGAAAGAAAAGACTATCTTATGATCTCATATAAAGGATATAAATCTTATAGTATTGGTAAATTAATAAAATTTCCTGAACTAAATGTGTCATATGTGTGCATATCAGAATTAAAAAGTGTATCATACTCTATTGGTGAGTTTGTACTTGTATTTACTTGAGAGATATTTTCCTTTATTGCTAGTAACCATGGTTTTCTGAGTTTGGCATTATATTTGGTCAAAAATGGACTAATATGTATTATAATGGAGCATGATTTTTATCCAAGTGTGACATTACATTGGATATATCCAACACAAAAAACAAATGCAATAGCTTTATTCACATGCTCCATGCTATATCCTAGAAATGTAAAAAATTCCCAAGTAAAAATATTGATTTCATAAGTTGGGTTAACTATGATATTTTGACCTTACTTAACATTTATGCAAGGTTAAATTATTTTATAGTTTGAGGAATGATTTCTAATTTATTCATATGAAAGTAAATGTTTTATAGTATCCTTTAGATGCATTTATTGTTATTTGTGGAATTATTCCTTGTGTACCTCATTTTTATTTGTAGGTTCTTGATATTTTGCATTAACAAAGTGAATATGCATCTTTGAAAGATTTTCATTAGCTTTTCCCATATATCACAATCCTTATCGCTCATTGTGATCAGATGTGGTGATATGATGAGTTATGCCTTGGGAATGTTTTCCAATCCTTGACCATGATAACCAAAGTTTTGTAAATATTGCTTTATAAAACCATATTTTTTGGAATATTGAGTATCAGTATTGAGAGGTGAATTTATATCCTTTTCTTGATCTAATTTTTATTTTTGAATCTTTTCTTACTCTATGTTTGATTTTTGCAACTATTTTTGCTCTAAATTTTTCTTTGGTAACCACATTTATTATTTTGATACTTGTGGTTTAGGAGAGGTACTCATAATGTGAGTGGTTTTCTGGGTTTATGTGTCAATTATATGATCCCCACTATATTTATGACTTTATATTTTGTTATTAAAAAATAATGATTAGTGTGATGCCCATGTACTTTATAATATACACAATGGTATTTGGATTTCTTTATAAGAGGTGGAGGAGGTAATTTGATCACTTGGTCTCAAATCATTTCTCTTAAGATTTCACTTGGAATATTAGTAGCCTTTTGATCACTTCTTGAATCACTTATTTTAGATTTATTTTGTTATATCTTTTCATTTGGATGTGAAACCTTGTTTGGTATAACATTGTTAGATGAAGATTTGAATACATGATTAACACTAGCATGTTTTGGATTTTGGGCATATGGAATTTGATTTTCCAATAATGTGATCTTTGAATTGAATTGTTTATTTTGATTTATGAAATCTTATATTAACTTTCTCATAAGGATTATTTGATATTTTATGGATTCACAAGCACAAACCTTGGGTGATTCAAATTGAAAATTCATACATATACCATTTACCTTACCCCTTGAAGGAGTTATAACATGTACCTAGTTATAAAAATGGTATATATCACCCTCCTTAGGGTTAAGAGGAAGAAATTTCATTTTTAACCATTTTAAATGTTCTAAAAACTGATATGAGAATAATAAAGAAGAGAAATACAAATGTTAGCATTCTAACATGATACAATAAGGATATATCAATTTTAGAATATTGGTTGATTTTTTTTAAATATGAGATAGGTTTTTATATAAAATTAGGAAATGAGACAAACCTAAAAAGATAGGGATTATAGATCTATATTTACTAAAAATAGTAAAATACAAAATTTACAAAATCCATTTAATATTTTAGAAAAAAAAGGAGATTTATGTTTATATGAATATCATTATGAAAAACCTATAATAAATTTTAAAATTTATCTATTATGAATCATAAATAGGCTAAATAATGTTTGATGCTTCATAAGCAAAACCCTAGAATATTTCCAATAAAGAATTAGAAATTTTGATAAAATAGGAATTTGTTTTATAAATCTGAGAGAGATTTTTGAATAAAATATTATTAATGATGAAACCTAAAAATTAATCATAGAATAATTACACCATTCACCTTGTATGTCAATACTTACTAAAACTAGTAAATTGTCAAAATTAAAAAATATGTACCAAATTTTGGCAAAAAAAGAGGTTTTTGAGTATACCAACCTGAGTAGAAAATCCATCTAAGTATTTTTAAAATATAGTTTTTTGGAGTCTTAAATTCAAAAATTAAGGAGGATAAAATTTTAATCATATACATATGAAACCCCTATAACTATATAAGTGTAAAATCCTAGGGTAAAGTTTTAGATCTGAAAATCAATCATGGAAAGTTGAAACTCTAGGAGGTTTGCCAAAGAAGACTCAGAGGTGAAGTTCAAAAAAAAATTTAACCCTAAATTGATATGGGTAAATATATTAAAATTTTAATAATATATAAATTAATAATCACAAGGGTGATAAATAAATCTATAACAAGCCAATATCTTGAATTTTGAATATTGAGATATGCTAAAAATAGAAAGTATAACTATCGATGATATTGTAATAAATTAGAAACAAGATTACTTAAATATTTTTCTATGCACAAGTAAATATGATATTGAATAAAATGGTATTGAATAGTATTTTTATTCTAGATCAATCATCAAATTCTATAAATTTGCATTTTTTGGATTCAGATGCTTACATCAGATCTGAATAATTACATCTATGCTATTGTCTGGCTTGGATACAAGTCTCCAATATGGAATATTAACTATATCTAACTATTACCACTTGTATCCTTATGAGTTTTATATTTTATTTAATCTTGTGTATTTATATCTTTCACATTGGTTGTCACTTTTTGTCAAATGATCAAACTATAGCTTTTTCACTCTTGGAGTGATTGTAGGAAAAATAGGTTAGTGGGCACATGATGTTGAGCTACCCTAAGGACCCCTATGTTAATGGATGCAACATATATAAAAAATAATTCAAATGGGGCCTTATAATTATGTATTTATCTGCTAAATGTTGATTTGTGTGTGCATAAGGATGCAATGTGTGATAAGCAAGTGCATAGAGTGACCTATCTTTTAACTTGTCAAGTATGGCTCATGAAGTGCTCCTTAATTACTTTATACCTATATATGGGTTGTCTATATGAATAATATTTAAATAGGAGATAATAATGAATTTATACTCACTTTAATTATTGATTGGGTACCTTTGGTAAATTGCCTTGTGAGTTGTTAAGTATGTGTTAGGTGAAGAATGGATGATGGTTGATATTATACACACACACACACACACATTTTAGAAATATATCACATTAAATCATTTAGGCCAACCATAAATATAATTTTATTTTTGGTTTTTATGACTTTATGGAACATGACACTTAGTTTGGTATAATACACTTTTGTCGATGTAGGTGTTAAGCTAGGATGCAAGTGTCTGGAAAACTAGAAAATGTGTACAAAGTCAAAAATTGAAAAGGATTATAATAATCATATTTATAAAATTTTGAGTAGTACAGAAGGCCTAGTCATTATAATAACATATATTTAAACCAAGAGATAATTAATTGGCACAAGAGATAGTGAAAATAAGCCTTTTGGTAGTAGTAAGGTCTTAGGAACTAAAAGGTACAACCATGAGAAGTACTTTCCAAGTATACAAGATTTAGGTTCTATATAATTCATATTTAGAGTCTACATAACCTAAATAATCATCAATAGTATATTAATCATGGTAATGGGCTATAGGATCCTCTTAAACCTCTTAAAAATAATCATATGTATTATTTAAAATGTTTCAATGTGTAGTTGAATTCTTTGTAGGTGCTTGAGTATAAACATATGTAAGAGGTGCTAAGAAAACCTTGTGACTAGATGATTAGGTATCATAACTCTAGGTGATGTAACTATAATAAATATAACTTTATATTCAATAATTTTAGGGTCCATAACTATAAGAGGTGGAACTCTAGACACTATGGCATGAGGTTGTATGATATATTATTTATGAAGCACTCTGGGTACTAAATCATGTTGTTGATGTTGTATGGGTAACTCATAAGGTGTGTCACAAATGGTGAATACTTTTTTATCATGAAAAAACTTAAGGCATTTTTTTAATTTGGATGGAATTTATCTCATTTTATTTAATGATGGGTATCCATGTAAGATATTGTATATCTTGTTATGTGACAATGCATATAACCATAATAAAATGGTCATAGGACCTACTATGACAGGCCATGTAATACCCCATAGAATTATCCATGTGATACCATCAAATATCTTAAGAAATATGTTTTTTCTAATTAATTATTATTGAGTGTATCCTTTAATAGCAAGTAATGACATTGTATATAATTTTTCACTTGAACAATTGTCTATCATAATTACATGTGTAATCATAGGATGTAAATCAATAAAATAATGTATTAATAGTGGAACATTATTATAAGAATCAATTTGAATCTCATGGTCATATAATTTAATAGAATGAATTTTTTAACCTATAATCATACATATAATATATTTTAAGATATGAGTATCGGAAATCATTGGTTATTGAGTAGGTATTTCCAATTGATTGTTTTCCTACCTTGGAGTATCATTTTTTGGAAGTTGGTCATTAAATATTTTTAAAGTGTTTTATTTAGGTAAAATGCCTAAAAATTATTTATTTACCTTTAACTATATTTTATCTCTGATTTGAATGCCTTCAATGACTCTAATTTATGGTTCTTTCATGTAGCTACTTGATTTCTCCTGAACCCTTTTCCTCAATCTCTCTCTTTCTAGGCTCCTAGCCTCTTTGCATGCATCTAGTCATCCTTTCCTATATATACCTATTACTCCTCCAATACCTATTTATATTATTTCCTTTTCATCATCATCAATATCTCATAAACCATTTCCACTACTTCACTCTCCATTCTTTGTTCTAGCTTGCTCGATTTCATATAGCTTCTTAGGCCCAAAATCCTAAGTCATGATTCCAAGGTTATTTCCTTATAATTAGGGGCCATATGTTTATTCCCATGCATATTTTCAACTCTCAAATTCATTAAAATAACTAACACAAACTCAAAGTTAGAACTCTTAACCATTCTCCACTTTCTTTCTTTAGGTCTCTTTCCTTGTAACCTTATTTTAGGACAAATCCAGTAGTTAATAAAAATAAACAAATATTATATAAAAAATTAAGATAAAATGGATACCCATTATCCACATTTAGCTTCATACAAATTTTCAATACTTAACTCTCAATTATAATACACTTTATGTAATACCCCTCTTGTTAATTCAGTCTCTTTAGGCCTAGTTTAATACCACAAACATGTGGACCATATTGTATGGTATTTTACTAACTTATAACCTCTAAAATAATTTATTACACATTAAAATACATAAAATTCTAAATTTATGTAGTTTTTTTCTATATGGAACAAAATTTATTGAAGATTCTATTTTCAAGCCCTAGGTCTAGTGTTGATAGGGTAACAAGCACTAAAATTTGCATAATTTGAGTTATATGAAATTTAAAAACCCAATTACACTTGAAAATTTTCTATTTTTACTTAATTATACTTATCCAATTATTATATGTTCATGGATAATCATAAAACACTCCCAATAAGCAAATTTTAGACTTCTGATTTCTCTTTAAGACTATGTGTGAAGGTTTGAGTTGTCATTTGCACCTTTAAATGGGTTTATGGGTTTAAAAATAGGTTATTATCTATAATAATACACTATAAACTATTATTATTATCTAAAATAATTATAATATCATTCAAACACCATCAAACATACCTTACTTATTTATCCTTCTTGATTGTGTTAGCACATAATTTCTCCTCTCAAGGACTGTGCTATAGATGAACTCTTGGTTTTGCTTGAATTTAGTCCTATTTTCCATTATATACCTATTACTCATCCTATACCTCTACATATTCTTTCCTTTCCACCATTATCATCATCATTTCATAAACCATTTCCACTACACTCTCCATTCTCTGTTCTAGCTTGCTTAGTTTCATATAGCTTCTTAGGCCCAAAATCCTAAATCATGATTTCAAGGTTCTTTTCTTATCACACTATCCCCTATTTCCATTCCTTTACATATTTTCAACTCTCAAACTCAACCAAATAAGTAACACAAACTCAAATTTAGAACTCTCAACCATTCTCCACTTTATTTGTTTAGGCCTCTTTTCTTATAATCCTATTTTAGGACAAATCCAATAGTTGATAATAATAAAAAAATATTATAGATAAAATAAATCATGTTTTTGATACCCATTATCCACATTCAGCTTCATATAAATTTTCAATACTTAACTCTCAATGGTAGTACACTTTCTTTCATACCCCTCTTACTAATTAGGCCTCTTTATGTCTAGTTTAATGCCACAGACCTGGGGACCATACTCTATGGTATTTTAATAGCTTATAACCTATAAAATCATTTATTAAACATTAAAATACATTATATTCCAAAGTTTGGTAAATTTTGGCTGGATAGAACAAAAGTTATTCAAGATTTCATTTTCAAACCCTAAGACTAATGTTGAAAGGGTAGCAAGTACTAAAAATTTAATAATTTGAGTTTTATGAACTTTTATAACCCCATCCACTTTAAAAATTTATATTTTTACTTCCTTATATTTATATAATTGTTATATGTTCATTGACAATCATAAAATGCTCCCAACAAGTAAATTTTTGAATTTTGATTTCTCCTTAGGACTATGTGTGAAGGTTTGAGTTATCTTTTGAATATTTAAAATGGGTTTATAGGAATAAAAAATGGTTATTATATCCAATAATACACTCTCAAATATTATTATGATCCAAAATAATCCAAATATCATTCAAACACCATCGAACATACCTTACTTATTCAGCCTTCTTGACTGTGTTAACACATAATTTCTCCTTTCAAGGACTGTGTTATAGATGAACTCTTTATATCATTAAAATGATTAAATAACACACTATAATTAAATTATAAAAAAACTTATATTACTTAAATTATATGATTCTCTTGGAAAAACACAAATACTCTCTAAAACTTTCTTATATTCATTGATTTCTTTCACACAAAATAGACATTTACAGAAATGTTACAAAGATTGGTAGAGTCTCATTATTGATCTTTCCTTCACTCAACATATGTTATTTTATATTTTATACCCTCATATTAATATATTAAAACTCTCCTCTCACATGTGCATTCATTTCATTCTTCTTAAGATTCCAACATGCAAGAAAACTCTCTTTACAAGGCCATTTCCCACATGGGTGGCAGTTAAAACTTTCTTGTTTTCTTGAAATTACATTGATATATTTATTTAATAAACCTTAATATACATTAATATTACCATATAGGACCATTTTAAAACATTATATTGCTCATAATATTCCACAATACCCTACAAGCTAGTTAAGGAAATTCAAATTTTCAAAATTGCCATTTTGGCGGGAAACTCTAGAATGAGCTCTGACACACACTTAAAAAAAACTTAAATACACTAAATAATTAAAATGGAACATAAAATACCCATAACAACCAAAACAAACCAAAAATTCCTATCATGACATGTTCAAATATGCTAACACTTCTTTGACCTAGTGATCCTCTGCATCAGTGTTGATTTTTTATAAGAACTAATTAATTCAATCTATATTATGTCCTTCCATATGAATAACATTTTTATTAATTGGATATTTTATATTATGTCTTAATTAAAAATATATATCAATAGTATGTCCTGAATACCTATTGTACCCACAATAGGCATTCACATCATAGTTTTTAAGTAAAGGCCATGATGTATCAAATTCACATTGTGGAGTCAAATATATTATGTTACAGTCAAGAAACTATTTAAGCACTTGGTGAGGAGGCTCGGATAACCTTGTAAACTATCTAGTTGCTCTATAATGAATAACTAACTTGACATGTGGTTGAGATAATTTGTTTGATGTATTCTTAGTGTCATTACTAGCTTAAAAAATAGGTGTGTCATTAACCTTATCTTTGTATGTTGATTTACCTTGATATTTGGAGGTGGTATAAATAATGTAATTATAACCAATATTTAATCATGTTAGCCTCTACAAATTTTATTTCATATTTTTGAACCATATGACAAAACTCATTTAAATATGCATACATGTTAAACATGATTTTGTCCTTGAGATTGAAGCAAACTATTAGATAAAATAATTTATAACCTAATATCAAGTACTTGGTGAGAAATTTTTGTAATTATTGTTTTTAATAAAAACACATAGTCACTAACATTCTCATTAAGTCCTTATTTAACTTGGGTAAGTTGTGAAAATGTGACCTTTAAAATATTTTTTTACATAGAGTAAGAAGAATCCATAGTACTACGTGATGCATTAAACAAAGAGTTAGGCAAATAAATAGGTGTATAACCACTCCTAGATAATAGAAGGAATGCACAACAATAAGGTTTATGGGAATCAAATAATAGATTCACCCATGTAACCAAATAACCAAGATGGTTATATTACAAAACCAACCTAACAAAATATATGAAGACTAATAAGCTTAACTAAGCTTATAAATAAGTTATTTATTCTAATACCCTCCCTTAATGACTGAACCAGAAACAACTTCAAGCTTATCTTGAAATTTTAAAAATTTGACTTTACATAAAGGTTTAGTCCTTATATCCACTAGTTGATCAAAGGTAGGATAATAATAATGACATATGTATTCATTAGTAACCAATTGTCAGATGTAGTGATGATGAACCTCATTGTGCTTTGACCTAGGATGAAAAATGGGATTCTTCACCATATTTAGTACATTCTAGTTGTCACAAAAAATAGGTGTAGGTGTTGATGAATCAAGGTAAACATCCTCTAAAACTAATTGAATCCACATAAATTATTTACCTACACTAATAACTAATTTTTACTCTACTTCAGTAAAAAATAATGTTGGTGTACTCTGAAGCTTATTCTACTATGAAAGCACTCTTGAACCAAGAGTGAAAACATAACCTATTGTAGACTTTATAGAATCAACTGATCCTACCAAATCTGAATTGGTATAACTTTTTAGCTCAAACTCAATAGATTATTTATATAAAATTCCAAATTTAAGAGAAACTTTAACATATCTAAGAACTTGATTTGCATATTAACAATGTTCTTCATGTGTTTTAGTCATGAAGATATAAAGATAACTTACTGAAAAACACAAATATATTATAGTATTAGTAAGATAAATCAAACTACCTATTAATTATCGATACCCTATTTTATTGACCAATGGTGAATTAGTGTTAGTTGAAACTTTTGTCCCAACTTCCATCAGTGTATCTTCTAGATTACAATCATGAATTTTGATTTTTTTTAACAAGGATTTGGAATTTTTTAGGGATACAAATATTTTATAGCCTTAATTATAACACTAAAAAAACTCTACACCTATAAAATATTGAAGCATACCTATAAAATGTTAGATTTCACCTATTTAATCAAATCATTACTCTTTCCATTGATGTTAATATCATAAATATATACAAAAATAATCACTATGTCATCACCATTCACTTTAACATAGAGATTATATTGTGCATCACATCTTTTAAAACTAGAATCTCTAAGATAGTTATCTATTTTGAAATATCAGGATCAAATATCCTACTTAAGTCCATATAAGGACTTCTTTAATCTAAAAACTAGATGTTCTTTTCCAAGATTTTTAAATCCTTGTGGTTTTACCATGTACATCTCTTCCTATAAGTCTCCATTTAGAAAATCATTTTTCACATCCATCTAAAATACCTACCAACCAAACTGAGTAGCAATAGATATAATCATTCTGATTGTTACCATTTTAGTTGCAGGATAAAATGTTTCTTCATAATCTAATCCCTCTTATTGTGCATAACCCTTTGTAACAAGACAATATTTATACTTATCTAAGGAACTGTCTAATTTACATTATACTTTATAAATCCATTTATAACCAATAGACTTCTTGCCTTGGGGTAGATCAGATAAAAACCCAAGTACCATTTTTATGAGAGCATCATACTCCACCTTCATAGAGGATTCTTTATCTTTTCATTTAGCATCTACATAATTAGTTAGCTAAAAAATATGTGAAATAACTGAATTAAGATAAAAATTTACCTGCTTCGGATTTTGTACCACTTATTTCCCTGATCCTATGGATCTACCTTCTAAATAAACTATAATATCTACTTGATGAATATCTTGCATTATGCTATAATACCATTTTAGCCATTGAATATATATTTAGTAACCTATATGCTTTAGAATTATCATTATATCTAAAAAACATGTACTTATTACTCTTTACATCTAAACCAGACCTTTTCTCTTTAAGGATTAATGCAAAAGTTGTACAACAAAAAATTTATAAATCGCTTACATTAGGTTTTCCTCCTAACCATGATTCTTATGGAGTAATATTTTGCATAAATTTATAGGGAATCATATTCAATATGATTATTATAGTGCTAATATATTCTACCCATTACCATAAAGGTACATTCTTGCTTTACACCATACACTATGCCATCTCCATGATAGGCTTGTTCCTCCTTTTAACTATTCCATTTTGTTTTGGAGTGTAATGAGTTGTATATTTCCTATGTATACCTCTCTATGTGAAACATGCATTAAATTATTTAAATACAAATTCTCCACCATTATCTGACCTAAATGCTTTCACCTTTTTACCTCTATGATTCTCAATTAGTGTTTTTCATGCAACAAAATTATCAAAACATTATAATTTCTTATTAATAAAATACACGCATATTTTCTGATAAAAATCATCAACTATCAACAAGAAATAAAGGGCTCTAAATATAGTTTTAGTTTTCATATGACCATGAAGATCTACATGTACCAAATCTAACACACATTCTACCCTCCATGCTTTCCCAGTAGGAAAGGGTTGCCTTATCTATTTACCCAATTGATATCCTTCAAAAAAATCATGATTTTCATTAATATATGGGAGTCCATTCACCATTTTATTTTTACTCAAGATATTTAAATATAGGTAACTTAAATGACCATATATTTCATTCCATAGAGTACTATACTGATTAATTATTGTTAAAGCATAGTATTTTACTGATTTAAGATCTATAATTTTATATAGACCCTATTTTCTTATACCAATAGCAAAAATCTCATCATTGAGTGTAGTGAATTTACATTTCTTTCCTTCAAACATAGTTACCAATTATTTGTTTTTGGTAGTTTTACTGATGGATAAAAGGTTATTATTCATATATAGTGCATATCTAACATTAGAAAATGTGTATTTTTACTCATTGTTCAAAATCATTTATACATCCCCACATCCCTCAATGCCATGTGTCCATCCATCACCTAAGGAAATAATTCAATTACTACTATTATCCTCAATGAAATTTACATATCAATCTATATGACATGTGTATTTTCATGAAACTCATTAGTCAAATTACTAAGTGTGTGACTCACTAGATTGGCCATCTTCTATTGTAAATTTAAATTCAGTAAAGTCTTTCCCTTATGCTTCTTTTGTAACATTAACATGTCTATATTTGTTGCTTTAATTATCCATATCATCTTGTCTATTTCAACAATCTTTCTTAAAATGCCATGGTTGTTTACAATAAAAACATTTGTATTTGTGTTTCTTTGATGAACTTATATTGTTTCTTGAAGTGTCTTTGTTTTCTAACCAAGGTTTTCCCCTGCCTTTTTTCCTTGCCATAAAATCACTTTCTATAGATGTGGATGTTGAAGTTATGGATTATTCTTTTGGCCTTTGTTTTTATATGATAAGTGTAAATAACTTCTCAATGTACAATGTATGTGTCTCTACAATCATGTGTAATGACTCCACAAAGGAATCATATGAAGGTGGTAAATTTTGTATAACAAGAGCAATGAGGTCTTGCTCAACTACAAGTTTTTCCACCACCTTCAATTGATCATATATTTCCTTCAATTAAAAAAAATACTTATAACTAGATCCACCTTCATGAATCTTAGTGTAAAATAGGATATTATTCAAATACAATATATTTTCAGCTTTAAAAGCTTTATATTTGGCCCTAAGGTGTTTCCAAAATTATGATGTAATAATATTATTTCTAACTTTTGGTATTAAATTATCAGTTATATAGAGTTTCAATAACATTAAGGCTTCATTATGATGTTTATCATAGTCATCTAGTTGAGTATCCAGTCTAGCCTCTTTACCAAGCACAATCTAGTTTATATTCTCATACTCACATATCACAAGTGTCTTATGGTTCCATAAACTAAGTTTTTTTTTCTAATAATTTATGTGAATATGGGAATAGAAAATGTTGTAAACTAGCCATTTTGAGTTAATTTTTATCTAAAACAATTAAATTAGAAAAACTATAATGACTTTTACAAAAAAAAAACTTTTACACACTAATTATATCCTAAAACTAGATAATGCTACCAGTTTTAAATAAAAAACTTTTTATCATTTATGAGAAATTTAATGTATCACTTATCGTAAAATAGCCTAAATCATTAAAATAATTAAATTTTGAGTTTTATAGCTATATTTAAAAAATAATTTTGGTATAGATAGGGACCTCAAGATGGACAATGTGGAAAAAATTTAGGTGAACGGAATTAACCGTACTATTTTTAGGCTAGTGCTTAGGTAAAACAGAGGTTTTCTAAAGTTTAATTGATTTTCCAACTTTTTAATAAATTAATTAAAACCCAGATTCTTATTTTTTAGACTTTGGATAAAATTTTTATAAAATTTTGAACCTATTCTAGCGAAATTTGGCCATCCAAATTTCACTACCCCATTTTTATATTTTCCCATCATTTTGCCTTTTTCATTTTTTTTCATAATATTTCATATGACCCCATAACCCAATGGATAAGGTAACATGTTTGATTATCCCAACTAGAGTATATTTCAAATTTAGTGTCATGAGATTGACAATAAAACTTATTGGCTTATTTATGTTATTAATTATTTTATAATTAATTAAAGTCATTAAATGATTATACTTTTTTATTCATTTGATAGATTAATTCAAATTTGTGTGTAAATGCAAATTGAAATGTTCATTTGAATATTGTGAATTTGCCTAAAAAAAGAAAAAAAAAGAGGAAAGTAAAATGAATTTTCATATTCTAAATGGAAATGATTGTACAAAATGAAAAATTCTATATTTTATAGAGGTTCTTTTTCTCAAGCTCTTGGAGAGAGCTAGTTGTAACTTTGTGTAGAGCCATATTATTTCCAAATTGGAGCAATGAAATGAAACAAATTATGTGAGATGATTGTGGGGTATTTTTATATTTTAATTTCCTTTGTTTACTAATTCTAAATTTCCATTTATAGATGAATACTCCATTAAAATTCTACATTAATTTGATTTTATGCAACATGTGGTGTTTCCAAACTTTGTGTTTAAAACCCCTGTATAAGCTTTCTTGATGTCTATAATTTTTTGTGTTTTTTATCTTACTAAAACTTTGTACCAAGTTTTTGTAATTGATTTTGTGAGGAGACTTTGTGATTTTAGGCATGCCTTTTGTTCCCAAAACCTTGTTGCTTATATGTTCATTCTTGTGTGAGAGGAAGGAATTTATAATTATGTTGTTTAATCTTGAGTTATCATTATAGTTATTTGCTTTTATCTTTCTATGGGTTTTGCCTATTTTCTATTTTTATTTCTATTTTGTTTAATTTTATATTTTTAGGTAAAAATTACACAAAAAACCCCCCAAATTATTCATATCCTATGAGGGAACTGCCCCTTTCAATTGTAGAGGAGAATCACCATTCTCTATGGTGATATCTCCAACTATTAGTGAGTTTGATTTTCTTCCTATTGGGTGAGTCACAAATCCAAGACAACCAAATTTTACACCAATAGATTTTTATGACTCCATTAGGGATCCAAAATTTTCCTTTTGAATCCTAAACTTTGAAGGAAATCTTTCCATTAAAAGAGAATATTGGAAATTCCATTTAAAAGAGGCCTAGAAATGATGGAACACAACACATGATTCTAATTTTGAAAAAATTATATTGCTTCCCACGGTCTTATTTTGGCTACATACATGAAAAAATCTAGCTAAAAGAAGAGTATGCTTACTTGGGAAATATTGGGTGACAAAGGTAAGAAATAATAAAAGAGAAAAGTGTTTCAAATGATCCTGAATTAAGGGCTGATTGGGTTTATGCAAATGATGATATAATTAAAAAAAATATTTTTCTTCATACTAACTTTAAAATAAAATCCATTTTTTGGAAATTTTTGATGATAATAAAAGGGTGCAATTTAATTTTTGAAAGACTTCTCTAGAGTCGTACAAGTGAAAGGAAATAAATTTAACCATTCCAAAGCTCAGCCCAAGAAAAACAATACACCAAAAAGGAAAATTCATCCACCTTTCAAGAGCATAATATGAGTCATGAAGGTAATGGGCTTCATATTGGTGAAAAAAAGGTGTGTAATGATGTTTACCATGACCATGTAACAGTTTTTGAAGAGGAATTAAGAAGTAATCATCAAGAAGTTTTTAGCCATTTTGAGTGTCAAGAGGTCCTAATCCCAAGTCCACCTATTGGAGATTCGGTTTAGCCACTCATGGTTGAATAATAAAAATATCATCCAAGAGTTGAATGTGTTGGATGTATGTCTCATGTTTTTTATGTTTCAATTCAAATCAAACCTCTTACATTCATGAACAAAACACAAGTAATTTATACTTTCTAGTTGTCTATGACCAAGAGTTTGAACTGGTGATTATCTTTCCTCCCATACCTCATGTCTTCCTCATGTGTGTAATTAAAATTATGATTTTTTCCTTTCTATTGTCTTTGCACGTAATGTCCTTACCATGCAAATTTTTTTTTGAAAAAGGATCATACTTTACCTAACCCATAAATGAATTTGTTTAGTGTTATGGCATTTTCCATTCCTTTATAAATAGTTTCCTTTTCTACACAATTTTGGCTTGTATTTTTACTCATTGTGTGTGTTGGTCTTTAAGAAAACCTATATTTTTCATTATGGTGTTTTCTCCTTCTCTAGGTGTTGGTTTGTTGAGCCCACAAGATGTTTAGTTATTTGTGTTCTTTGATGTAATATTTCTTGTTTTGATGAATTTGAATTTTAAAGGGTGAATATTATTTACTTACCAAGAGATATATAGGGTTTAGGGTTTAACTAATTTTATATCTTTCATATTTTCTCTTACTAATATCTCTTTTTGACTAATTTTATGCTTTTACATTCTTTCCCTTTCCACCTCCCTAAATAGTTAAACCCTAAACCCTACACAATAAGCACCAAACTAAAACCCTAAACCTCAAACCCAAAATCCCAAACCATAAACCCAAAACATTAAGCCCTAAATCCTAAGTTATAAACACCAAACCTTAAACCTTGAACAATAAACCCTAATTCATAAGCCCTAATCCCTACATCATAAACCTTAAACCCAAAACCCTTAATCCCAAACACTTATCCCTAAAAACTTAACCCCAGACCCTAAATTCCAAAACACAAGGCCCAAACACTAAACTCTAAATTCTAAAGTATAAATACTAAATTTTCACCCTTGACCATCAAATCCCTTAAACTTAATCCCTAAGTTCATTTTTTGTAAAGGGAATTTGTAAACAAAAGTGGGGTCATTTTTTTTGAAAGACATACATTGTGATGAGTTGTTTTATTGTCATTTTTTCTAAAGAGGGATAATTTATTTCTTTTATGTGGTTATTGGTCTTCTTATGTCAAGGTTCATTTACCTATATTCCTCCCCTTCTTAGACAATAGACACCTAACTCTTTGAACCCCCCAACAACTCCAACTATAATGTTTGGAAAACCAAAATGCAATAGTTCCTCTATTCAAAAGGATTGTCAATAATATTTGATTATATAATTCCAAGTATTACATCACAAAAGGATAAGTATGCCTAAGCTTGCAAATAAGATGAGGATCTTGGGTGAATTTGTCTCTATGTTTTATATAACCTCCAATTCCACATTTCATATTCTAAAAAGCCAAAATAGGAATGGGAAAACTTCAAAACTCTATTTGGTTTCCAAAACACAAGCCCCAAACACTAAACTCTAAATTCCAAAGTATAAATGCTAAATTTTCACCCTTGACCATCAAATCCCTTAAACTTAATCCCTAAGTTCATTTTTTGTAAAGGGAATTTGTAAACAAAAGGGGGGTCATTTTTTTTGAAAGACATACATTGTGATGAGTTGTTTTATTGTCATTTTTTGTAAAGAGGGATAATTTATTTCTTTTATGTGATTATTGGTCTTCTTATGTCAAGGTTCATTTACTTATATTCCTCCCCTTCTTAGACAATGGACACCTAACTCTTTGAACCCCCCAACAGTTCCAACTATAATGTTTGGAAAACCAAAATGCAATAGTTCCTCTATTAAAAAGGATTGTCAATAATATTTGATGATATAATTCCAAGTATTACATCACAAAAGGATAAGTATGCCTACGCTTGCAAATAAGATGAGGATCTTGGGTGAATTTGTCTCTATGTTTTATATAACCTCCAATTCCACATTTCATATTCTAAAAGCCAAAATAGGAATGGGACAAGTTCAAAACTCTATTTGGAAAAGTAAATGAATTTAAAATGTTACAATTAGATGCATAATTTAGTGTTCTTTCACCCTTATACTTTCTCTCTATTGATGAATTTATGAAAAATTACAAGTTTATTCGATCATAATTAAAGGTTGGTGATAAAGTAAAGAGTGACAAGAAGTGTATTTTTTTTATTATATCAAAATTTAAAGGTCCATATAGTGTATTTACTTATGATTTATATATCATGATGGATACTTTAGGTGATGACTTTAAATAGAATTCCTTTGAGGTTTTTTTTTAATGACTTACTATAGAGTAAACTAATTTTATGTCCCTACATTATCTACATAATCTTAATCATGCACAAGTTTATAATTCCTCTAAAGGCAAACCTAAGCCTAATACAACTATAGTACCTTCAAATAAACCTCTCAAATCTACCTATTCTCAATTTGATAAACCTTCTAAGTCTCCTAAGCCTAAACAGTATTTGAGACAAAATAAGACATATGATTTTTGTGGATTTTGTGGTGGGATAAATCTTTCTAAGTCTAGATGTTTTAAAATGTGGAATATTTGGAAGCAGTAGTCAAAAATCATAAGATTTAAATTCTTGCTTAGTATTTTGTAGCATATTCATCAGGTAAGGGGAAATTACTTTCTTATATGGATACATCTACCTCACATGATGATTTGATCTTCGATTCATGTACTTCACACCATCTCACTCACTCTCGCTATCTTTTGTCTTATTTTTCTAATTATAGTGCCTCATGTATTGTTATGGTAAACTCCTCATTAATTGAATTTTTTGGCTCTGGCAAAATTAATGTGTAGGATGTTTGCATTAATAATGTCTTGCTTGTATTCAAAATATATTATAATCTTATTTATATGTATCAATTTTTTTATTTTTTTACTTTTAAAACTATTCCAAATGATGTTATAATAAGATAATGTAAAAATACTAAAGATATAGTAGTTACAATTCTAGTGGATCATATTAAAAGGATATACACTTTTGATATGTTTGAGTCTTATTTTGGTTCATCTCTTGTTATTCATTGTGATTTGGTGACAAAATTATGGAATGAGAGGCTAGGTCAATTTAACTATAGACACATGTAGAAAATGAGTGCAAAAAATCTTATGCATGGCCTTTCAAAGGTCTCTTGTATTAATGGAGTGTGTCCTTAGTTGGAAAACAACATCAGGATCCATTTCTAATAGGTAAGGCCACATGTACACATGTACCCTTAGAGTTGGTATATAGTGACTTGATAACATTTCTAACTCACTCCTTTTCAAGAATAAAGTATGCATTGACATTCATTTATGAGTACACTAGACAAACTTGGATTTATTTTCACAAGTTGAAAAGTGAGGTTTTTTAGACCTTCAAAGATTTTAAATCATTTATATAATAAAATTTAGCTCTTCCACTCAAATATACACTTTGATAATGGGTGGAATATGAAATTAATGTCTTTCATGAATTTTATATTGTGCATGGCAAATAAAACCAATTAATTTTACCATACACACCCCAAAAAAATCATGTATCTGATCTAAAGAATATAACTCTAAAAGATAAGGAAAATTTATACTTCATTCTAAAAATGTGGGACCATAATATTGTGTTGATGTAGTTAATTGTGTTAATTACATCCAAAACTGCATGCCACATAAGGTTGTGAAAAATATAACACCTGAGAAATCTTGGTCAGGCATCAAGCTTGATATTTTTAAATTTCATGTTTTCATAAGTATGGCATGGGTGTTTGTTCTTGATGACAAACACAAATATTTTAAGAAGATCCAACCCCTCTTTTTTTTGGATATTTTGAATATGTGAAATCTTATCAACTATTGATCTTGTCACAAGGATGTATAATTTTTATGGGATGTATAAATCAATGAAAAACCCACTCCACAATATTCTACATCTAGGTCTTCTTCATCTCCTCCTTTTATAGTGGATTGTGAGGACCTACTTCCTATTATTATTGATTATGATGATCTCATTGATATTTTTCATGTTTAGCCACCACAACAACCTCCTTCATAATCCATGCCTAAGAGGTCATAGATAACTCTATAGGTATCTAATTCTTTTTTTGGTGATCCATATGATACTCACCATTCTTATTCACAAACCTTAGGTGTTGTTATTTTATGTCATGCTATTATAGATGATCCAGTGCTTTTTTTGTGGCAATAGGTCACCCTTAGTGACATGCTACTATGTATGAGGAATATCCTTCATTGATGAATAATAATACATATCAGCTTGTACCTCTTCCTAAGGGATAAATTTTATAAAATTTAAATGGGTCTATAAGACCAAATATGTTGTAGATGGATCAGTTGATAAGTACAAAGATTGACTAGTAGGTAAATTATTTCCACAAGTTTGAGGGGTTGATTACTCTAAAACCTTTCCCCTATAGTTAATATGAATTTAGTTAGGCTTGTACTTTGATTTGATGCTTCACATCATTGGTTGGTTTGTCAGTTGGATGTGAAGAGTGCATTCTTGCATGGTGATATCCAAGAGGAGATATATGTGGAACAACCTTAGTGGTTTTTGCATGACTCGTTATTGGTTTTTAGACTCCATCATTCTCCTTATGGACTCAAACATGATCCTAAAGCTTGATACAAGAAGATGGATAGTTTTCTATCGAGTTCTAGTTTTTATCATTAGGAGTCATATATGTATACATCATAAATCAAGGTGAGTATATTTTGATATTGTTTTTATATGTTGATAACCTCATCCTCATTGGTAGTCCAAAATATTTAATTTAAGACATCAAGTACAAGTTGGTAGATAGGATTGACAAGATCAATTTGTGACTTATGCATTATTTTATTACTTACAAGTTCATCTATATTTCTATGATATCTCTATTTGGTAGAAGTATGCTAAAAATATTCTTCATCAGTTTGGCATGGCTGATTTTAAGCCTCCCCCACTCTATATCAATCAAGTTTTTTCTACTACTTTTATGACTCCTCTAGGTGATTTGACTTTATATCGACAACTTATAGGTAGACTTCTGTATCTAACACACTATTGTCTTAATATCACATTCATTTAAAATATTGTCTATTAGTTTTCACAAGAACCTCATGATAATTATTATAAATTAACCAAGTTCATTTTATGATACTTTTGGGGCACCACACGCTTTGGTACATAGTACACACCATAGAACTCTCCATAGCTTATGGGATATACTAATTCAGATTATGTTGGTAATGTTGATACTCATAATTCCACTTGTATATTTATATTAAACCTTGGTTCTAGAATAATTGCATGGGATTTCAAAAGGTATAAATTTATTATCTTTTCCTCCACTAAGGCCATATAAATTGGTGTTAATAATATAGTCAGGGGACACTTTAAATTTGATCATTTATAGGAGAGTTTAGCTTCACATAGTAGAGTCCTGCTATTATTTGGTGTGACAAATAAAGTTTGATTGCTATTTCACGTATTCCTATTGAGCATTAGTGAACTAAACATATTGAGATACACATGCCCTTCATTCAAAAACTTATTTAGGATGGATTCATTTCCTTAGTTTTATTACCTACCACTGACCATGGTACTAACATATTTATTAAGCCCTTGTAACCACCTCATTACATTAAATTGCAAGAATTTTTTGGGTGAAGGAATTTTTCCATGGGAGGGACTTAACAAAAATTCCTTCCATCTTTCTTTTTCTTCTATTTGTACATGGCTACCTTAGCAGGCCTAGTAACCAAGACCCACATTTGTTGTGTTTTTTTCTCACTAATTGTCAATTAAAGGAGGGTGTTGGATTGATCACATTATACTAAATGGATTTTATCTAGTCATATAAATTATGTGCACATAATTTTAGTGCATAATCTTTTGATGACTCCTTATTAGGTGTGTGCACATTGGTTGGGCATTCCCTTATGATGTTTTTATAACCAAATATGAGTTTTCCAATTCAATTAACTCTCTTATATATTAAAATACAATATTGATGTTATAAAATAAGATTATAACTACATCAAGCTAGCTAATATAGTATAATAAGGAAAAATGAACTAAATAGATAATATCAGCCTAGTCAATGTCATAGGATATAAGGGAACTAACACAACTAAGTAGGAAAATATGGAATGAGGTAAATAGCAATACAATTTGAATAAGTTAGGTTTATGATAGGATTGATATGATCATGACATAGATAGAAACATCTCTTGTAAAGCACCACAAGCCTACCCACCCCTTTCCCAATGCACCCTTTAAGGCATGCACTCAAGGATATTTGAGATCAAAAAATTATGGCAAGATAAAACCTCATATGTGTTTAGAGTTAAAAATATTATATGTATACATTCACCTCACCTAAAGCTCATTACATGTCACAATAGTGTAACATGGGATGGTGCTTTGGGAAAGAATATAGAGACACAATAACTAAAATAAAGTAATTGAAATACACAAAAGTAAATCAATGTTAATTTAATTTTAATTACATACCTTAACTTACCTTGTTTATTTTATGTAAATTTTCATGTGTGGTATATGATGAAAGCTCCTAATGTGTAGAATAAGAGGTGGACCTAAAAATAAAGATAAATTTCCAAAAAAATTAAAAAGTTTTTTTAGCACCTAAAAATTATCTATCTCGCTAGGAATCTAAGTCTTCTTTTAGTTTGTGAAAATTCTTATTTTAGTTCAAGAAAAGGAACTAAACAAATGAAGATATGGTAAAAATATTAAATCTATGGATAAAAAACTTACAGCTAAAAAAAATGAAATATTCACTATAAAGGGATGAAAATTATTCATTTACACAATTTTTATTTTTTGAAAACTAGAGCTTTAATTATATAAATTTATCACTGTGAGAGCCTATGACTCACATATAAGGAGTCACAAATGTAGGATGGTATATTTTCATTGTGACTAGAGTTGTATAGGTATGAAATGCATTAAATTTCCATTTTTATTTTTTGGGGGGAAAATCAACTAGATTCAAAAATATAGGCACTATGGAAAATCCATGTAACAAAATTTTCCTCAACAAGTACAAAAACAAAGCTAATTATAAGATGGGAAATGGGTAGGTAATGAAAAGTTAAAAAACATGTTAAAGATATTTATTAAATCCAAAATAAAATTCACTGCATCCACTAAATTGTATTAACTAGATCGATGTAGTTTATAAGGGAGGTGACAATTTCTTGGTTGATATCATATGAAATGTCCAATGTAGTTATGAGGAATGTTGGTTGATGTCATATAGCATGGTCAATGAGGTGTAAAATTAGCCAATTTGGTTGATATAATAAGTAATTATTGATGGTGTTAGGAATAATACATGTCAATATAGTATAGTAGATGGTTAATACATTAAAAATGAGTCAAGCATGGTTGATATAGTGTTGTATGGTTGATGTAGTAGAATTAGAAGATGGTTGATATCATAATAAGTGGTCGATATAGTAGATTTAAAATATCATCTGATAGTATATGGTATGGTAGATATAGTGGAAAATAAGCATGGTCAATGTAGCTTGATGTGTGGTTGATATAATATAAAATGGAGATAAATGTATACTTTTGTTTTGTAATGAAATTAAGCATGCTTATTATATTTTTGGATCAAAATCTAATTATATTTTTTTATTTAATATTTTTGAGAGACAACAAAGATTATGGATTCTCTTGGATGCAATATGGATATCGAATATACTATAGAGATTGTAGCTAATAGATCAAGAATAACTTATCACACTCAACTTTGGTAGTATTATAGAGATGTGTTAGGTACCTATTAGCATGGAGCTTATTGCCATGTTCCTTGGAGCATGCAATACAATCACATACACATTGAAATTGGTAGTGGATGGGGATACCATTGACATGGCCATTACACTGGAGGATGTTCATG